>JAOQIF010000114.1:0-131443 GCA_026260285.1 Colletotrichum sansevieriae
ATATATATATACCCTTTATACTTTAGGCTAAATAGAAGGGACTCTATTTTACTAATAGTATATTAATCTAGATAGTTAAGCGATCGTATAGCGCGATAGTTATATTCCTAGTAGTATATATATTATAAAACTTTAAAGGGACTTTAAATGAATTTAAGAAGAAATTCGAATATTATTATATAATACGATCTAGATGTAAGACTCCGAGTTCAAGACGTCGAGCCTATTAGGTATATTAAAGTCTTACTCTATAAGTAGACTAGCGTCTAGATATAGGACTAGCTATATACCTATATAAAGCTTAATAGTTATTATATACCTATTAGATTATTATCCTAATATAAGAATTAAGAAGGTTACCTAAGTAATAGTCTTGAGGCTTCTAATACCTTAGAGCTTAAATACCTTAGGTTCTTATAGGAGGGTATAAAACTATTGCAAGTAGGCTTTACTTATAACTAAGCAGTTAGTACTAGTATTAATATAGATTATAATTAGCAGTCTATTGTAATAGCCTCGGATAATAATCTTTATATATATATATAATGATATAAATATATAACTATATATCGCTACGGCTTAATAGGACTAATAGTCGTTATATTTAGGTAAGGGGATAAAAAAGTCTAATATAAGAAGATACTATTAAAGTTAGTATATAGCTTGGTATTATAAAGACATATTTCGCACGAATAGATTCTTAGATCCTTAAGGAGCGAATTTTAGAATAAACCAATATTAAAAATAGGATACTCGTTCTTATACCTAGGGATATACCCTAGAGGGTATTTATAGTAATAAGCTAATTAAGTAACTAGGTTAATATATTTAGGATTATTATCTTCATATTCCTCTTAGTTATCTTTGTTATTAGTACTAATAACTAAATCTTCCTTATATAAATCTAAATCCCCACTAGCCCTATTATTCTAGATATAGTTAAAGTTACCCTCATCTAATAAAATATATACCTTCTCTTTTATTAGCTCAGGGTCGGTCCCCTTTAATATATATACTAAAGGGTAACTAAGCGGTTAAGGATATTAAATACTTTAACTAGGCTAGTTATATTAGTATTTAGGCCTTTATTATTAATTAAACTAAATATCCTTATAAGAGGAACTTCATAAGGGTTTAGTAGTAATATTAGTAGCTTACTTCGTGGGTTTTAATAATAATAAGCTAGATTTAGTTTCCTTTAGGTTTATATAGTATAGGTAACGAGTAGTAGTAGTATAGCTTATTCTCGAGGTTTCTTTTAGTAATAAATATATTATAGTAGCCCTTATATAAGTCGTCTTAATAGATAGTTAGACTAGGGCTTACTAGGATCCTTTAGTAACTATTTAATACTAACTAGGGACTATCTTCTGAAGGCTTGCGATAAACTTATCGCAGTTTATCTTACTAGTTAGCTAAGGAATACTAATAACTAGTTCTATATCTATTCTCTTATATATAATAGTTAATACCTTGGATTGGCTCTCTTTAGTATCCTTATAAAGTTAAATAACCTTAGTTATTTAGTATTAAATATTATATTAATTATAAATATTATATAGAATATACCTCTCCTTTATTAAATATACTTTAGTAATTTCATATGGTAAATAAAACTATTTATGTAATAACTCTTTCTAATGATATAATCTATAATTAGGATCCTCAAGTTCCGCCTTCTTATCTAATATTAGGTTAGTATAGTAGTAGTCTAAGGCATGCATTAATAGGGTTTAATATAGGTTAAGGGCGGCTATAGCTAGGTTCTTATTATCCGACTTAATATAGCCATTAATAGTATCAATAAACCGTTATATATTCTAGTAGATCGTTTTCGAATTACTATTTATATATATATATTATTAAGTTCGTTATTATATAAAAGCGGATTAAATAACTTAATTATATTAATCTTAAAACGAGGGGTATTATACCTAGGCTTAGTAGCTAGCGTTTTAGCTATTAACTATATTATCCCTTCCTTATCTATAGAGAGAAGGAATATAAGAAAGTTATAGCTAACTAAGAACTTATTAGGGTTAGATAAGGGCTTAATAATATCTCTTAGTCTAGCTAGTAGTTAATAGAGATAGTTATCTTAGCTATTATTATTATTATAGCTAGGACTACCTCCTCTGCTATTTTAGCCTTCGGGGTTACTATTATCGGCTCTATTACTAGGGTCGCTAGGTAGTATAGGTAGTAGTAGAGGAGGAGCGTTTTCCTTAGGTTTAACCTCCTGATTATATCCTTTGCTTTTATTAAGGTTAGATAGTCTAGCTTTGGGTTCTAGTTCCTATAGGCCTATCACGCTATAATGCCTACCCTAGCTATAAATACTAGTATAGCTCTAAGAGTTACTTAGCTTAGGCGCGAAGGGACTTTGCCCCTTCCCTTAGGTTAGGAATAAAGCGCTTAATATATCTAAACTATGCTCGAGTAATATATAGAATATAGTTAGACTTAGTTCTAGTTTTAATATAATAGTAATATCCTTTAATATAGGTTTAAGAGGTAGGGGTTATAGAGTATTTATTAAACTTTATTTAAACCTATAATATTCCTCTAGAGTTAATAGAAGTATTAAGGAAGCTTTAGGAATTATTATTATATTAAGTTTAGATATAGGTTTTAAGATATCTAGATTATTTATAGCTTTAGCTATTAGGGTCTTATAGCTTCCCCTCTCTTTATCCTCTTTTAAGGGGAGTAATAAGTTTAGCGTTCAGCTTTATTTAGTCTCTATTTTCATATATTAATTATAATAAAAGAGGTAAAAGTAATACTATTATCTAATAGTATTAGTAAATAGTTATAGGTTTATTATTTATACCTTTAAGACCTTACTTCAAATATATTAAGTAATCTTATATACTGCTCTATATAATAGCGACTTTTAAATATATCTATAGTAGTTAGCTAAATATTATTTAAAGTTCTTATAAGTAATTATTATAATACTTACTTTTATAACTAACTTAAGAAAGGTATACTTAGTCTAAGTAAGAAGTATATAAAACTTATTAGTGTATTACTTAAGCGCTATTATAAAGTTTATAATAGTTAAATATTTAACAGATTCTAGGAGGTTAGACTTAAAACCTTCTTTAACCTTATAATTAGAAAGTAGCTTATAGGGTATTATTATTAAGGTTTATTAACTTTTAAGGATATTCCTTAGTTAAGGAAATCTTTAAGGTTTAATATCTCTTAGGGATATCTCCTAGTTAAGAGAAATAATAAAAAGTTAATATCTCTTCTTAATATTTCCTAGTTAAAGGAAAGGGGGAGTTTAGAGGCTTTATTAATAAGGTTAAATACCTATAAGTATTAACTACTAAGATAATATTTTGAATAAACTTAATAGGGTTAACTATCTATATAATTAAGTACCTTTCTTAATTATAAGGAATACCCCTAGTTATAAGGGGATATAGCGAACTATTAAGGTTATATTACCAATTAATATAATCTATATAATAAGTGAAAGAATATCAGTAAAGCATCTATAATTTTAGAAGGCTTTCTCCTTAAATGTAATAAACCCTTTTAAGGAGGTTTACTATACTTAGGTATATTTAACACGTTAATCGCGTTAAGCGCCTTTGGGAGGGATAACCGCGCTAAGCGCGCTTAGTATTAAGATTAGTAGACTTCTAATATTAATAGACAAGAATCTTATAAAGAAAAAGAAGGATATTATAAGAGGATTATTCTTAGTATCCTCCCTTATATTATTAAATAAGCCTTAAAAATAAGAGGGAGAAAATGATAAGAAGATGAACCCTAAGAAGAGAACTAGAGAGGAGGCTAGAGACTTAGAGTATATAGCTTATAAGAAATATAGCTATAAGTATAATAATTAATAGTATTTAAATAATTAGAAGGTACTAGAAGGATAGAAACCTAGTATAAAGATCTTATTAAGAGTTAAGGAGAATATAAAGGTAAAACCCTTACTTAAGGAGTATATTAAAATGTAAGAGTATGGCTAAAGGCCTAAACTAGGAAAGGCTAGAATATTAAAACGTAGATATCTGTTATTATATTAGACTATTGCTTAACCTTCTAAGTTTTTCGCTTGCAGAGTTTTCTCCAAGGTATCTTTATTCGCCCCTAACTTGCCGACGTTTTACTAATAGCATAGCTCTATATCCTATACCCGCCACTATTCCTTATAATTATCCCCCCTTTTAAAGCCTTGGTCCCCAAGGCGTACTAGTGGGGTTATATAGCTCTGCGTTGCTAACTATAGGGCGATAGTTTAGCGCCTTTATTATATTATTTGCTATTGCTCCTTCCTGCGCCGGATTTGGGCTGCTATAGCGAATAACATATGTTATTTTCTAGCGGTTTTTATGTTTTTGAATTTTGAGTATCGCTATTATTTTTTAATTAGTTGCTAATAGTTATATGACTATTTAGCGGTATATAGCTAGTAATTATTTAGCCTTATTGCCTAGCGATGCTAATTATAAAAGGGCGTCTACTTCTCGAGGTCTCTAACCTAGCTAGATTTTTCCCCCTTTAGCATCTCTTTTTCAACTCGATAGCCTTTGTTATTTTTCTTTTTATTATCTATTCTGCGAGCCTTTGCTGCGATTATTAATTTTCCTACTCTCCCTTTTCTAGTTTATTTCTTTTACTATTATCTCACTAACTATTCTCTATTATATCTTATATCGCGCGCATAGGTGCAATTCTCACCAAATACCTATACGATCCCGAAATCCTCTCTAGTAACCTTACTAGCAATTCTAATAGTAGCTATCCCTATCTTAGCTATCTCTATAAGATATATTAAGATATCGTTAACCTTCGCTATATATATAGCGAGTATACGTAGAAGTGCATCTATTATAACTTCGATAAGAAGAAATATGCTACTATAAGTCTCTGCTTATTCGCTACTAGGTCGCTATATACTAACGCCTAGTAGGTTCCCTAGGAGCTTTAGGGCGTAGCCTAGACTACTTAGAATATATTCTACTAGATCTAAATTTAGGAATAGGAGGGTATCTTAACCCCTCTTTATTATTATTATATTCTCGCTTCCCTTGCTAATTATTTAGCAGTATAGAAACGTATTACTAAGCTAATCTATAATCCTATTACTAGTAGTAGTAGCTATAATATAGACTAGCTCTAACTCCAGGAGCTCGCTTCTATTTATAAGCACCTCGCCCTTAATATCTTAGTTTGCATAGGCTATTGCTCGCTACTCCCTCGCTAATTATATCCTACTAATAACTAGTTCTAGGTTAGTACCCTTCGCAATAGTATTAACATCCTTTAGCACCTAAACGCCGCCTAGCTACTATATATTTATAATAATAGTCCTACTATATACCTCTGCAATAAGATCGATTATCTAGTTAATAACCCTTTAATAAAACCAGTCCCTAAGCGCCCTTATAAGTATAATATTAACTCCTTTCCTAAGTTTAGCAAGTCGCTTTAGGACGACCTCCTTAAGTACGCCTCTAATAACGTTCCCTCCTGCTTTATCGCTATTACTAGTACTCGCCCTATCTCTCGCACCTCATACCTCTATACTCCTATTAAGCATAGCTAAGAGGATAGTAATAATTTAGTAAAAAAGGCTAGAAAGGCTAAGAAGACTAAGGCTACTATTACTATCTCTAATAATAGCTCTAGTAACGAGTCGGGTGATAAGGTAGGTAATAGCCCTAGTAGGGAGTTAGGTAGTAAGTCTAGTAGTAAGTTAGTAGGTAGTCGGTCTATAGGCGATAATAATAGGGATGCTAGTGAAATTAGTAACGCTAGCTCGGCGACTAGTTACTATAGTGCTGCTCGTGGTCGTAGTGGTCGGGGTGCTCGTGCCTGTAGCTATAGTTAGAAGTAAATAACTTTTTAGATAGTTAGCTCCCTCCTTTTTCTTATAGGATAATACCCCTCTTTCGCTATAATTTTAGTAATAATTCGCTACTTAATATAATTAACATTCTGCTTCTTAATTTAGCTTCTATTCTATAGTCTCGTGATTTGCAATTAGCAACTCGTTGCTATAACCTTATAACTAGTTATCCTACTTCTTATGAGACCTCCTATGCTATCTATCGAACTTATGAATAGCCTCTTGTATATTCGCTAAGTTCTCTATGGGTTCCTATATATTATATTCTATAGGTTATCCTACCTACTTAACTAGATATTGCATATTATTGCTAATATCTTGTTATATAATAATCTCTTTTACTTCCTATTCCTCTAGCTTATCCTCGAGCTCTGGGTATATAGGCAAACCTTCGCTACCTTCTCAGTAGTTATCCTATAGTTCTAATAAGGTGATAGAGAATACGTTATATATCCGTTAGTACTATAGTAGCAGATAAACCCTATACGCTTGCGTGCTAACTAGTTCTGCAATAGCTACCTATATAAACCTAGGTGCTAATTTTTTGTTCTTAAACTAGAAGTTCTTTATTAATAGCCCGACGACCTATCCCCGATAGTAGGTCTAGTCCTTATACCTCGCGTTATAGTGCTTAGCTTACGCCTTAGTAGCCTTCTGCTACTATTCCTAGGCCTTCTCGCGGAGTCTTGAAATATATTCGATTCGCTCCCTTACGCCCTGTACTATAACCCTATTTGCAGGGGCTACGTATTCTATGCAACGCGGGTAGTAACTATATAGGGCCTCTATTAGCGAGTAGCTAGTAGTGCTATAGCAACTATTATTATATGCGAACTCCGCCTCGGGCAGCTAGACTACCTATTCTTATAGCGAGTCGCTAGCATATGCTCGCAGGTACTTTTCTAATATCTAGTATATCCTTTCTAACTGCCTATCGGTCTAGGGATAGTATATAGTAGAGAGGCGGCGCTTAATAGCCCTCTCTCTTATAAACTCTTCCCAAAATTAGCTAGTTAGGAGCTTATCTCGGTTGCTAACGATACCCTCTAGGGTGCTAAAATAGCACTCAACCTATTTATAGATAATCCGCGCTAACTTAGCAGCTATTAGCTGCTTTATTATTAGGATAAATATAGCAAACTTAGTTATTCGGCATATAATAACGAGAACTACGTTATATTCTCTGCCTATATACCGAAAGCTCGCTAGCAATCTAGTAATAAAGTCTATGCTTATTTCCTAGAACGGGTATGCAGGTAAGGGTAGTAGTTATAATTTCCTATAAGGCTTATGCCTCGGAACGCGGTTCCCCTAGTATATATAGCACCTAGTAATGTAATTATATATATCTATAGCTAAGTTTAGCTAATAGAAGTTCCTCGAGATTAACTTAGTAGTCTTATTCACCCCTATATGCCCCGCCCTATGGTTATCGTGGTATTAGCGAAGGATCTCTAGCCTTAGAGACCCTTCTTATAATATCTCTAGCTATCCCTTATAGAATAGGGTTCCCTAGCTATTAATTATATAGCCCCTATAATCGCTAGCCGGTCTGCGCGCCTTCTCTAATTATATCTAGTAGTATAAGTCGTTAGCCTATAGTCTATAGATAAGGTTTTCTATTACTTCGGAGGATCGCTAACTATCCGCTATTTTACCCGTTATAAGCTCCCTTATAACCTAGCGTGGGATATACTATTATGCTATAGTAACCCTAGCTCTAAACGAGTCCTCTTAGTTAATAACCTCTCGCTAAGCGTTCTCTATATTACCCCTTGCTCTTTAGCATCGGGTTATTATAGCTGCTATAGTTATAGTAATATTAGCGCGCCATAGAGCGCGATGCTAACTAGAGACCGAGGCGTCTCCGCCCCCGGAGCTATCTATCTAGAAGGGGCACCTTATGCTAGCCCTTATAGTATTAATAAATGCTTTTGAGGTCTCTATACTACCTTATAGTATAATAATGCTTATCTAAAGGTCCGCTAGTAGTTCGCTAACGAGCCTTAGCTTCTTCGCTAGGATTAGAAGTATATTATTATACTTCACCTCCCCCTCTATATAGTCTAGCCTCCTAGATAGACTATCTGCTAAGTTTATAACCCCCGACCTATGCTCTAGGTCGAAGTTAAATGCTAAGAGTTTATATACCTACCTAGTAAGTCTTCCCCAAAGGTCCTATGCGGGTGCGCTAATAACTCCCTTTAGCACCTAGTAATCTATTAGGACTATGAACTTCTTCGATATACCCTGAAGGTAGTAAGCCTAATAATCTAAACTCTTAACTATAGCAAGGAGTTCCTATTAGCCTGCTCCCTAACGTTGCTCTATATTACTAAGCTTCTATAAGTAGTAGGCGACTAGTTGCTACTAACTATTAATATATTATAATAGGATACTAGATATAGCCTTCGTGGAGGCATCTATCTCAACCCTTATCTCGCGGGTTAGGTCCTAGTATTAGAGAATTATCGCTGAGCAGAAGGCTGCTTAAAGCTGCTCGAAAGCTTATTAAGCCTCTTCTAGCTAGTGAAACTCGCCTCCTTTCTTACTATTCTTGCTACCCTTTAGTAGGGATATTATTAGGGCTATAATGCCTAAATATCTTGTAATAAACTTATAGTAGAAGTTATAGAATCTAAGGAAGACCTAGATATCTTAATATATCTTTAGCAGCTTCTATTTAGTAATAGCTCGGATGCGAGTTTAGTTTATCGATATACCCTCGGGCGTGATTATATATCCTAGGAATTCTACCTGCTATTAGTAAAACCTATACTTACTAAGCTTAGTATAGAGCTCCTACTAGCAAAGCCTGCAGAGCACTTAGAGAAAGTCTTTTATATGCTGCTCTCTTATCTCTAAGTAGATTATAATATTATCTATATAAGCGATATAATAGGTATCTAGTAGCTTAGCGAGCGCTCGGTGAATATATGCCTAGAATATAGCTAGGGCGTTCGTAAGTCTAAACGGCATAATAGTATATTCGAAGTGCCTATAACGCATCCTAAATGCTATTTTCTAGCGATCCTCTGGCTTGATATAAATATAGTAGTATATATCTTAAATATCGATTTTTAAGATCTATTTCGCTCCCTAAAGCCTATCTAATAGTTTGCTAATAAGAGGGAGTAGATATCGGTTTTTTATTATCACCTTATTTAGGCCTCGATAATCTATATAAAAGCATAGGGATCTATCTTTCTTAGGTATGAAAAGGATAGGGGCGCCTGCCTCACTAGTTGAGGGTTAGATCCGCCCTATTGCTTAGTTATTAGCAATATATTAGCGAAGTTCTTCTAACTAATGCTTATTTAATAGGTAGATAGGCCTATATAGGGGTTTCTTTCCTTTGATTAAATCGATAGTATATTCCGCGCCCTCTAGGACTAGGTATTGCTTTGCTAACTATTTATTAAATATTACCTATTCACTAGATAGTTCTAGTAGCAACTCTATATTGCTCTCTAGGGTGTCTTCTTCTTCTAGAGCCCCTATTAGCAGTTTATAGGGAGCGATATTCCCTAATATATATATAATATAAGCCTTCTAGCTATTCTCAACGATCTCTTATGCAAATACTAATAGCTTAGCGATACTAAAGCATTCATATTCCTAGGTATTTATCCGGGTATTAATTATAATACCCTCTCTTCCTATAGAGTATTATAATAGGAGAAGGTCCCCTACTCCCTCGGGTTAGGAGGCTTTAGCAAAGAGTTGCTATATCTTCCTCGCCTCTCCTCCTGAGTTAATAAGGAAGAATATTAACTAGTATATATTCTAGCCCGTTATAGATAACCTATTAAACCCTTCTAATATAAGGGTAATAGCTGCTATAGGTTATAGTTATAGGGACTTAGCTAGTTAGCTACTAATAATATCGACCTAGGAATAGGAATCTATATCTACTACTACTTCTTATTTAGCAATATTCTAGAGAACGATCGCCTATCTTTTTATAATAGCTCCCTTTAGGAGGATATCTAGTTCTAATTTAGGCGCAGGGGTTACTAGTATAATCCCCCGGCTTACTTATTTTCTAATAAGTCGAGTTCTTTAACTCTTAAGGATTAGATTGCGTTAATCCTCGCTTTCTCAGCGAGTGCTTAGTATCCTACTACTATTTCATTTGCACTTCGTTTTGCGCGTTTATCCGGGTAGTCTGCCCTCTTATGCCCCTTTTGCTTATAGCTAAAGTATACTATATAATTAGATATTATAGGTTATATGCTAAGGCTAGATATAGACCTATTCCAGTTAGATCCCTATATCCCGCTACTAACCTATTAGGGAGGCATCGGGCTTTGCGAACCCTATATTATCTTCTAGCTAGAACCCTGCTAGCCCGTCTTTTAACCTAACCTCGCTACTAGGGGTCCCCTTGGGTTATGCTCTTCCCCTATATGCTATTTCTTGCTTTTGCTTCGCAGAGGTTCGCCGCCCTATTAGCAATATATCTCCTATAAGTATTCAGCTTCTATAGCTATATCTCTTAGCCTCTATATCTCAACTTTCTAACGTTCGAGTTCCCTATATAGGAATAGGGCTAATTAGAAGTATAGCATATAGGCCTTAGCCTTGCTATCTTCTATACTAACTATCCCTAAGTCCTAATATATTGCTAACTATTCAGCGAAGAACTATATTAGTAACTATATCTCCTTCTGCCTTATTATATTAAGCTTCTTATAATACCTTCGCTCTTGAAGCTCGGGGTTAATATAGCGTTAGCAAGCAAACGCTATAAAGTTAGCCTATGCTAGGTCTCTTTCTAGGCTAGCCCTATAGTAATGCTACTAGGTCTATAGGGACGGGCTTATCTTCGTGAGTGCCTATTAGACCTGCTGCTCCGGTATACTACTAGCGTATAGTTAGTTTCTATCCTTAATTACTTAGATCTAGTTACTAACCTAGTCTATAGTAAAGTCCTTAGTTATAGTATAGTAGTTATATATAGGGGGCTTTTTATATTCTCTCTACGAGTATCTAGGCGCTGAGCGATTAGCAAGTTCTTATAGTAGGGCGGCGGTTTATTCCTTATGCTGCTATTGCTATAGATATATCTGCTCTATAAGGCTCTCTTATTATTTCTATAGTAATCCTATAGCCTAGGTAAGGATACTAGAGATACTAGCTTCTCGGGGCATCCCGGGCGGGGTGCCCTATTAGCTACTACTCGCTATCTATTCGCCCCTCGAGAGGTGGTCTGCCTAGTCTAGCGTTATCTAGGACCTAGCCCGACCCCTCGGGGTTATCCCTCTTGCTATATTATCGCCCGGGTTATCTATTCCCTTAGTATAGCATCCGCGCTATATTTCTTATATCTTAGGGCTTAGCGAATAACTAGTATCTCGTTAGCTAAGACCCTATTAGTTATATTCTATATACCTAGCTTAGAGCTTATTATAGTTAAACTCTATTACTAAATTATTAGTATATTATTACTAGTTCGCTTTAGATATTCTAACTAGCGCTAGTTTCTCGAATCGAGGTAAAAGTAATAGAATTATAAGAATATAGCTAAAGGCCTAAACCAGGAAAGGCTAGAATATTAAAACGTAGATATCTATTATTATATTAGACTATTGCTTAACCTTCTAAGTTTTTTGCTTATAGAGTTTTCTCTAAGGTATCTTTATTCACCCCTGACTCGCCGACGTTTTGCCGATAGCGTGGCTCTGCATCCTGCACCCGCCACTGTTCCTTATATAAAAGTCTTAAGTTATAACTACTTCGTTATAAAGGGATTATCCTAGCTTTCTCTACTTCATTTAAGAATATATACGTACTACAAGATTTAGTAATATATAATAGAGGATTAATAATATATATATTTAGAGATTAATAATAATTCTATAGGTATTACTCAGTACTAGAAGGCGACTTTATGTAAGAGTATGGCTAAAGGCCTAAACCAGGAAAGGCTAGAATATTGAAACGTAGGTATCCTTTATTATATTAGACTATTGCTTAACCTTCTAAGTTTTTCGCTTATAGAGTTTTCTCTAAGGTATATTTATTCGCCCCTGACTTGCTAACGCTTTACTAATAGCGTAGCTCTATATCCTGCACCTGCTACTATTCCTTATAATTACCCCCCCTTCTAAAGCCTTAGTCCCTAAGGCGTACTAATAGGGTAATATAGCTTTATATTGCTAACTATAGGGCGATAGTTTAGCGCTTTTATTATATTATTTGCCATCGCTCCTTCCTATGCTAGATTTAAGCTGCTATAGCGAATAACATATTTTATTTTCTAGCGGTTTATATGTTTTTGGATTTTAAGTATTGCTATTATATTTTAATTAGTTATTAATAGTTATATAGCGTTTAGTAGTATATAGCTAGTAATTATTTAGCCTTATTACCTAGCGATGCTAATTATAAAAGGGCGTCTACTTTTTAAGGTCTCTAACCTAGCTAGATTTTTCCCCCTTTAGTATCTCTTTTTTAACTTAATAGCCCTTGTTATTTTTCTCTTTATTATCTATTCTATAAGCTTTTGCTATAATTATTAATTTCCCTATTCTTCCTTTTCTAGTTTATCTCTTTTACTATTGTTTTGCTAATTATTCTCCGCTATATCTTATATCGCGCGCATAGGTATAATTCTCGCTAAATACCTATATAATCCCGAAATCCTCTCTAGTAACCTCACTAGTAATGCTAATAGTAGCTATCCCTATCTTAGCTATCTCTATAAGATATATTAAGACGTTATTAACCTTCGCTATATATATAGCAAATATATATAGAAGTACGTCTATTATAACTTTAATAAGAAGAAATATACTACTATAAGTCTCTACTAGTTTGCTACTAGGTTGCTATATACTAACGCCTAGTAGGTTCCCTAGGAGCTTTAGACCGTAGCCTAGATAACCTAGAATATATTCTACTAGATCTAAATTTAGGAATAGGAGGGTATCTTAACCCCTCTTTATTATTATTATATTCTCGCTTCTCTTGCTAACTATTTAGTAGTATAGAAACGTATTACTAAGCTTATCTATAATCCTACTACTAGTAGTAGTAGCTATAATATAGATTAGCTCTAACTCTAGGAGCTCGCTTCTATCTATAAGCACCTCGCCCTCGATATCTTAGTTTATATAGGCTATTACTCGCTGCTCCCTTACTAATTATATCCTACTAATAACTAGTTCTAGGTCGGTACCCTTTATAATAGTATTAATATCCTTTAGCGCCTAAACGCTACCTAGCTGCTATATATTTATAATAATAGTCCTGCTATATATCTCTATAATAAGATCGATTATCTAGTTAATAACCTTTTTAATAAACTAGTCCCTAAGCACCCTTATAAGCGTAATATTAACTCCTTCCCCGAGTTTATTAAGTCGCTTTAAGACGACCTCCTTAAGTATACCTCTAATAATATTCCCTCCTACTTTATTACTATTACTAGTGCTCGCCCCGTCTCTCGCACCTTATACCTCTATATTCTTATAAAACATAGCTAAGAAGATAGCAATAATTTAGCAAAAATAGCTAAAAGGGCTAAGAAAACTAAGGTCACTATTACTATCTCTAATAATAGCTCTAGTAACGAGTCGGGTAGCGAGGTAGGTAGTAGCTCTAGTAGAGAGTCGGGTAGTGACCTAGGTAGTAAGTCTAGTAGTAAGTCGGCGGGTAATCGGTTTGCAGGCGATAATAATAGGGATGCTAGTAATATTAGTAATACTAGCTTAGCGACTAGTTGCTATAGTACTACTCGTGGTCGTAGTAGTCGGGGCGCTTATGCCCGTGGTTATAGTTAGAAGTAAATAACTAGTTAGATAGTTAGCCCTCTCCCTTTTCCTTATAGGATGATACCCCTCTTTTCGCTATAGTATTAGCAATAATTCGCTACTTAATATAATTAATATTCTACTTCTTAATTTAGCTTCTATTCTATAGTTTCGTGATTTGCAATTAGCAACTTATCGCTATAACCCTATAACTAGTTATCCTACTTCTTATGAGACCTCCTATGCTATCTATCGAACTTATAAACAGCTTTTTGCGCATTTGCTAAGTTTTTTATAAGCTCTAATGTATTATATTCTATAAGCTATCCTACCTATTTAACTAGATATTGCGCATTATTACTAATACCTTATTATATAATAATCTCTTTTACCTCTTATTCCTCTAGCTTATCCTCAAGCTCTAGGTATATAAGCAAACCTTCGCTACCTGCTTAGTAGTTATCCTATAGTTCTAATAAGGTAATAGAAAATATATTATATATCTATTAGTACTATAGTAGCAGATAGACCCTATATACTTACGTGCTAACTAGTTCTATAATAGCTACCTATATAAACCTAGGTGCTAGTTTCTTATTCTTAAACCAGAAGTTCTTTATTAATAGCTTAACGAACTATCCCCGATAGTAGGTCTAGTCCTTATGCCTCGCGTTATAATACTTAGCTTACGCCTTAATACCTTTCTGCTACTATTCCTAGGCCCTCTCGCAGAGTCTCGAAATATATTTAATTCGCTCCCTTATGCCCTATATTATAACCCTATTCATAGGGGCTATATATTCTATATAACACGGGTAGTAACTATATAGGGCCTCTATTAGCAAGTAGCTAGTAGTGCTATAGCAATTATTATTATATGCGAACTCCACCTCGGGTAGCTAGACTGCTTATTCTTATAGTAAGTTACTAGTATATATTCGTAGATACTTTTCTAATATCTCGTATATCCTTTCTAACTACCTATCGGTCTAGGGATAGTACGTAGTAAAGAAGCAGCGCTTAATAGCCCTCTCCCTCGGAAACTCTTCCCAAAATTAGCTAGTTAGGAGCTTATCTCGGTTGCTAATAATACCCTCTAGAGTGCTAAAATAGTATTTAACCCGTTTATAGATAATCCGCGCTAACTCGGCAGCTATTAGCCGCTTTATTATCAGGATAAATATAGCAAACTTAGTTATTTAGCATATAATAATAAGAACTACGTCATATTCTCCGCCCATATACCGAGAGCTCGCTAGCAATCTAGTAATAAAGTCTATACTTATTTCCTAGAACGGGTATATAAATAAGGGTAGCGGTTATAACTTCCTATAAGGCTTATGCCTCGGAACGCGGTTCCCCTAGCATATATAGCACCTTATAATATAATTATATATATCTATAGCTAAGTTTAGCTAATAGAAGTTCCTCGAGATTAACTCGGTAGTCTTATTCACCCCTATATAACCCGCTCTATAGTTACTATAATATTATCAAAAGATCTCTAGCCTTAGAGACCCTTCTTATAGTATCTCTAGCTATCCCTTATAGAACAGGGTTCCCTAGCTATTAATTATATAGCCCCTATAATCACTAGCCGGTCTGCGCACCCTCTCTAATTATATCTAGTAGTATAAGTTATTAGCTTGCAGTCTGCGGATAAGATTCTCTATTGCTTCGGAGAGTTACTAACTATCTGCTATTTTACTTATTATAAGCTCCCTTATAACCTAGCATAGGATATACTACTATGCTATAATAACCCTAGCTCTAAGCAAGTCCTCTTAGTTAATAACCTCTCGCTAAGCATTCTCTATATTACCCCTTGCTCTTTAGCATCAGGTTATTATAGCTACTATAGTTATAGTAATATTAGCGCGCTATAGAGTGTAATACTAACTAGAGACTAAGGCATCTCTACCCCCGGAGCTATCTATCTAGAAGGGGCACCTTATACTAGCTTTTATAATATTAATAAATACTTTTGAGGTCTCTATACTACCTTAGAGTATAGTAATGCTTATCCGAAGGTCTACTAGTAGTTTACTAATAAGCCTTAGCTTCTTTGCTAAGGTCGGGAGTATATTATTATACTTCACCTCCCCCTCTATATAGTCTAGCCTCTTAGATAGACTATCTGCTAGGTTTATAACCCCTAACTTATGCTCTAGGTCGAAGTTAAATACTAAGAGTTTATATACCTACCTAATAAGCCTTCCCTAAAGGTCCTGCGCAGGTGCGCTAATAACTCCCTTTAGGACCTAGTGATCCGTTAGGACTATAAACTTCTTCGATATACCCTAAAGGTAGTAAGCCTAATAGTCTAAACTCTTAATTATAGCGAGAAGTTCCTATTAGCCTGCTCCCTAATATTACTCTATATCGCTAAGCTTCTATAAATAGTAAGTAACTAGTCGCTACTAATTATTTATATGCTATAATAGGATGCTAGATATAGCCTTCGTAGAAGTATCTATCTCAACCCTTATCTCGCGGGTTAGGTTCTAGTATTAGAGAATAGTTATTAAGTAGAAGGCGGCTTGAAGCTGCTTAAAGGCTTATTAAGCCTCTTCTAGCTAGTAAAACTCGCTTCCTTTCTTGCTATTCTCGCTACCCTTTAGTAGGGATATTATTAGGGCTATAATACCTAAATATCCTATAATAAACTTATAGTAGAAGTTATAGAATCCAAGGAAGACCTAGATATCTTAGTACATCTTTAGCAGCTTCTATTTAGTAATAGCTCGGACGCGAGTTTAATCTATTAATATACCCTTAGGTATAATAATATACCCTAGGAACTCTACCCGCTAGTAGTAAAACCTATACTTACTAAGCTTAATATAGAGCTCCTACTAGCGAAGCCTATAGAGCACTTAGAGAAGGTCCTTTATATACTGCTCTCTTATCTCTAAGTAGACTATAATATTATCTATATAGGTAATATAATAAGTATCTAGCAGCTTAGCGAGCGCTTAGTAAATATACGCCTAGAATATAGCTAGGGCGTTTATAAGTCTAAATAGCATAATAGTATATTCGAAGTACCTATAATATATCCTAAATGCTATTTTCTAGCAATCCTCTAGCTTAATGCGAATATAGTAGTATATATCTCGAATATCGATTTTCGAGATCTATTTCACTCCCCGAAGCCTATCTAATAGTTTACTAATAAGAGGGAGTAGATATTAGTTCTTTATTATCACCTTATTAAAGCCTCGATAATCTATATAAAAGCATAGGGACTTATCTTTCTTAGGTATAAAAAGGATAGGGGCGCCTGCTTCGCTAGTTAAGGGTTAGATCCGCCTTATTACTTAGTTATTAGCAATATATTAGCGAAGTTCTTCTAGCTAATACTCGTTTAATAGGTAGATAGGCCTATATAGGGGTTTCTTCCCTTCGATTAAATCGATAGTATATTCCGCACCCTCTAGGACTGGGTACTACTTCGCTAACTATTTATCGAATATTACCCGTTTACTAGATAGTTCTAGTAGTAACTTTATATCGCCCTCTAGGGTATCTTCTTCTTCTAGAGGCCTTATTAGTAGCTTATAGGGGGCGATTTTCCTTGATATATATATAATATTAGCCTTCTAGCTATTCTTAACGATCTCTTATACGAATGCTAATAGCTTAGCAATACTAAAACGTTCATATTCCTAGGTATTCGTCCGGGTATTAATTATAATACCCTCTCTTCCTATAGAGTATTATAATAGGAGAAGGTCTCTTGCTCCCTTAGGTTAGGAGGCTTTAGCAAAAAGTCGCTGTATCTTCCTCGCTTCTCCTCCTAAGGTAATAAGGAAGAATATTAACTAGTATATATTCTAACCCGTTATAGATAACCTATTAAACCCTTCTAATATAAGAGCAATAGCTACTATAGGTTATAATTATAAGGATTTAGCTAGTTAACTACTAATAATATCAACCTAGGAGTAGGAATCTATATCTACTACTACTTCTTATTTAGCGATATTCCGGAGAATAATCGCCTATCCCTTTATAATAGCTCCCTTTAGGAGAGTACCTAGTTCTAATTTAGGCGTAGGGGTTACTAATATAATCCCCCGGCTTACTCGTTTTCTAATAAGTTGAGTTCCTTAACTCTTAAGGATTAGATTATATTAATCCTCACCTTCTTAGCAAGTACTTAGTATCCTACTAGTATTTTATTTATACTTCGTCTCGCGCATTTATCTAGGTAGTCTACCCTCTTATACCCTTTTTGCTTATAGCTAAAGCATATTACGTAATTAGATATTATAGGTTATATACTAGGGCTAGGCGTAGACCTGTTCTAGTTAGATCCCTATATCGCGCTACCGACCTATTAGTAAGGTATTAGGCTTTATAAACCCCCGTATTATCTTCTAGCTAGAACCCTACTAGCCTATCTTTTAACCTAACCTCGCTACTAGGGGCCCTCTTGGGTTATATTCTTCCTCTATATGCTATTTCTTACTTTCGCTTCGCAGAGGTTTACCGCCCTATTAGTAATATATCTCCTATAAGCATTTAGCTTCTATAGCTATATCTCTTAGTCTCTATATCCCGACTTTCTAATATTTAAGTTCCCTATATAGGAATAGGGCTAATTAGAAGTATAGTATATAGGCCTTAGCCTTGCTATCTTCTATACTAACTATACCTAAGTCCTGATATATTACTATCTATTTAGCAAAGAACTATATTAGTAACTATATCACCTTCTACCTTATTATATCTAGCTTCTTATAATACCTTCGCTCTTAAAGCTCGGGGTTAATATAATATTAGCGAGTAAATACTATAAGGTTAGCTTATACTAGGTCTCCTTCTAGCCTAGCCCTATAGTATCGCTACTAGGTCTATAGGGACGGGCTTATCTTTATAAGTACCTATTAGACCTGCTGCTCTAGCATACTACTAGCGCGCAATTAGTTTCTATCCTTAATTACTTAGATCTAGTTACTAACCTAGTCTATAGTAAAGTCCTTAGTTATAATATAGTAGTTATATATAGGGGACTTTTTATATTCTCTCTATAAGTATCTTAGCGCTAAGCAATTAGCAAGCTCTCATAATAGGATAGCGGTTTATTCCTCATGCTACTATTATTATAGATATATCTGCTCTATAAGGCTCTCCTATTATTTCTATAGTAACCCTATAGCCTAGGCAAGAATACTAGAGATACTAGCTTCTCGGGGCGTCCTAGGCGGGGTACCCTATTAGCTACTACTTGCTATCTATTCGCCCCTCGAGAGGTAGTCTACCCAGTTTAGCGCTACCTAGGACCTAGCCTAACCCCTCGGGGTTATTCCTCTCGCTATATTATCGCTAAGGTTATCTATTCCCCTAGTATAATATCTATACTATATTTCCTATACCTCAGGGCTTAGCAAATAATTAATATCTTATTAGCTAAAACCCTATTAGTTATATTCTATATGCCTAGCCTGGAGTTTATTATAATCGAACTCTATTACTAAATTATTAGTATACTATTACTAGTTCGCTTTAGATATTCAAACTAGCGCTAGTTTCTCGAATTAAAGTAGAAGTAATAGAATTATAAGAGTATAGCTAAAGGCCTAAACTAGGAAAGGCTAGAATATTAACATATAGGTATCTATTATTATATTAGACTATTACTTAACCTTCTAAGTTTTTCACTTGCAGAGTTTTCTCCAAGGTATATTTATTCGCCCCTAACTCGCTGACGTTTTGCCGATAGCGTGGCTTTGCATCCTGCACCCGCTACTGTTCCTTACACTTTATATAAGTAGGAACCTAGAAAGCCCCTATTAAGGGATATAATACTATTAATATAATAATTACTAGGAAACTTAGGATTAAATAACTTATCTTATACGGAGTTATATACTATAGCGACTTCTATATTATTATAGTTTCTTAATATCCACTTTATAAGAAGGGATTATAAGCTAACTATAGACTAGGAAATAATTATTTATATAAGAGAAACTTTAAGTATATCTACGAATTAAATTAATAATCTAGGTAGTACGTTATGAAATCGCTAAATATAAAAGTAATAATAATTATAACTCAAAGGCGTAGTTATATACATCAAAAGCTATTTTTTATAGATATATACCTTTAGTATTAAAGAATAGGATATCTAGGACCTAAAGCCCTCGCCTACTTATATAAATTTATTAGAGGAGCTTATATATTATTAAATAATCAGTTTGAATACTTAAATATTATTTATTATAATACTTAAAGATAATTAAAGGTATTATAAATTATATAAAGAGCACTATAAGGACCCCTTAAATAGTTAAAACTAGGAGAATATATTATATTCAATTTTTACTTAATAAATAAGGGATATAGGGGATATGCTAGTTATCTTATCTTTATTAATAGAGTAACTAGACTTATATAGGATTATTACTTTAATAGGTATTAATTAGTATAGATCCTTAAAGTTATTAAGAAGCTTATCATATGCTTTAAAAGTTCATATTTTATTAACATTAAAGTATTTAAATATAACAGAGAACTTAGAAGAATATATTTAATACTTACCTTAGAGCTATATAAATAAGCATTTAGTCTTAAGGTTTTAATACCTAATACCTAGAGGTAAAATAGAGGTATAGAATATATAGTAGTAGTTATTATAACAAAAGCGAGGATAATAACTATTAACTCTAAGTTATTAGAGCAATTATAGCTTAAGATACCTAGAGCTACCTATAACTAAATACCCTCATAATTATAAGGATAGAGGACTCCTTTTAAGGCTTTTTATAACTACTTTTAGCTATATAAGTTCTTATACCTAAAGTCTTATATATAAGAGCCTATAGCCATAAAGCTTTTATACTTATAAAAGAGGCTTAACTTCAAGAAAGAAGACTTAAGTATCTATCTCTAAGGGTATAGATTAGGTATCTTATTAGATATAACTTAGTAAATTAATATTAAATATGGAACCTAATAAAAGATTAAGTATATATTATAAGAGATATAATACGTAATAAATAATAATTTAGTAATAGAGTATTATAAATAATCCTTAATAACTTAAGGATAATTAACCTTAAAGAGCTTAGATAATGCCTCGATTTAGCTTAAAATATAGAGGAAGAAGTTAAGGTTTAATAGGAAGTTAAGCGCAGTCTAGTAGAGTTAATTAATAACTCTATTAATAAAGAGATCTATAATAAGATTAAAATACTAAGAGAGATAATATTATTAAAAGAGGAGTATAAAGTAAATAAACCTTATTTAAACTCTAGAGAGAATAATTCAGAGGATTAAATAGATATAAGTTAAAATAACTTTATAATACCACTAAAGACTCTATATTTTATTTAGTAATATAGAGTAAAGGTATAAAGGTATTCATGATTAAATAAAGTTATAAGAGATATCTTAGTAACTTTTAAGTAATCCCTATACTAAGGATTATATAGTTAGTAGTATTTATAATAGGTATAGATTAAGGATTAAAAGCCTTATATTATTAAAAAGATATCTTTTCAGAGATTAATATAAACTCTAGAGAATCTAATAATAAGATAGAAAATATATGAACTAGGCCTATAATTAGGATAGTAATCATAGATCTACTACCTTTACTTTATTATTATTTAGATCTTAGGAACTATCTATATAAAGAGGAGTTCTATAAGGCTAAAAGATCTTATCTTAAAAGCTATAATTAAATAAAAATATAGTTAATAGTTAAAGTAATAAAAGAGTAAATATAACAAAGCCTTAACTATTAATAGGTATATACTTATAAGTTAGATAAAGAAGGTAAGCTTAAGAAGTTTAAAGCTTAGCTTATAATAAGAGGAGATTAATAAGGAAAGGATATAGTTTAAGATACTTATATAGCTATACTTATAGAACTTTTATTTAAGTATTAATAGTAATTATAGCAAGGATTAACCTTAAACTAAAAGGAATATAATACTATAAATATATTTATATATATAAATCTTAATAAAGAGATTTATATAACGTATTTAGCTAGATATGGGGATAAATATACTATCCTAAAGCTAAATAAAGCTCTATATAAACTTAGAAGATTACCTCTTTAATAGCAATACTATTTCTAAAAGGGACTTTAAGATATTTAATTTAAATATATTAATAATCGAAATTACTATTAGTATAAGAATTAATTAATCTTTTTCTATTATATTAAGAACTACTATTACTATTACCCTAAAGTAAAAGAAGAGGAAGTAAATTAAGATATTTAGAAAATAAAAGAGAAGTATTACTTTAAAAGTAATAATAATCTTAAATATTTCTTAGGTATAGAGATTACTTAAGATTAGCTAAGGTAAAGGCTTTAGATATAATAGGGATTTTATATTAAGAAGATCTAGAAATATCTAAGCTTCAAGATATCTAACTAACTACTAAAGAAGACTTATTAAATGCTTATAAGTATAGAAGAGTTAAAACCTTACTACTTATAAGTATTTCGAAAGTAGATAGTAATATACTAATAAAAAGTTAGATTAATTTTATATATAGCTATTATAACTAGACCTAATATAGTCTTCATTATAAGCTAACTTACTTATTTTAATTATAATCTAAGTAATAAATATTAATAAGTAGTAGATCGAGTACTTATTTACTTAAATAATATGACAGACCTATACCTTAAGTTTAGTATAGATAGGGGAACTACTAAAAATAGCTTAATTATGGCTTTAAGTACAAGTTTTACTAATAACTTAATAGATTATAAGGGTTTATAAGTATTTATAATAAAACCCTATAGAGGCGCTATTAGTTATAGAGTAAATAAGTAGGATATAGTAACTATATTAATAATAGAGGCTAAACTACTAGCCTTATTCTAAATAGTAAAAGAAGGATTATTTATAAGCTATTTAATTATAAAGCTCTGAGATTATTAACCCTTATTATTAAAAATTAAGATCTAAGTTAATAATTAATAAATAATTAACCTAGTTATAAAAGAACTAGAGCGCTTAAGATTATAACTTTATTATATATAGATTTATAATTATTAGCTATAATAGGAGATTAAAGAAGGATAAGTTAAAGTTAAATATACCCTATTAGTAGAGCTTATAGTAGACAGACTTATAAAGTCTCTCTAGTAATAGAAATATATAAATTTTATTAAATAGATAAGTCTTATAGAGAAAAACCACGATAATACCTAAATTAGTTAGGTCTATAATCAATTATTAGAAAACTTAGCTAGGTTTTTATGAGAATAACTTATAAAATAGGATATAAGATAATAATAATAAATATCTACCTACTTATAAACCAATAACTTTATTTTTAAGCACTACTTCTTATTATTAACCTAAGAGTATATAAGTCTAATAAGAAAGTGGAATATAGTTACTAGGGGAAAGAAACCTATAACCCCTTATACTAGTATTAATAAGATATTATTAGGTTATCTTATTATTACCTAACTTAATAAAATTATAGATCTTAATAGAGCTACATATTACTAAAGATTAGAAGTTAATATAGAGCAAAAGGGATTCTTATATACGCCAAATTATTAATACTAAGGGGAATATTATGAATCCTTATAATATATATACTAGTATCCCTAATAAATAATAATCCTAAAGAGATAATAAGTATATAATTTAGCTATAAACGCTAATATACTTATAGAAAGAAAGAATGATAGATATTAGTAATAATATTTAAGGTTAAATACTACTCTAGAGACTTTAGTAATAGGTATAGAATATATACTATTTAATAACGTTTAGTAAAGTCTAAATAGCCTTATCAGAGAAGGTATATCAAATAGTATAGGAAGTTCTATAGCTATAATAAGGATATAGGAAGTTCCTTTATTACACTATATATATATAAGACGTAGAATCCCCTCACTCGAAACTATAGGGAAGGATAATATCAATATATTATACACTGCGAACAGGCCCACTGAATCCAATAGAAAGACCCGCGATAGCCCGGTTTCCCAAGCCGTAGACACTGTGTGCATGGTGTGATGATGGGAACGGATGAGCGAAACCGCCTCTCCTCCCCTTCATTGATGAGAGGTTTTCGACGACCGGTTCATGTTCAACTACCCGGGCCGACCGGTCCCCTGCAGCTTTGTCCCGGGGCTCAAAGTGTTTACCCCTCATAAAGTCGGCCAGGCATAATTCCAGCATTGGCACAAGTGTCATTTGCGCCCTACGAAGCTCCGTGACGAAACACTGTCATTCTGGTGGCAGGAAATTCATGCAATCCACGAGTCAGCGGGAACGTGAACCCGACCATCGGAGCCCCGGTGCATGCCCTCGACAAATCCTTACTTTAGCGGAACGGCGCCGGGAGTGCTTCCCCACATTCAAGGCTCCAGCTACCCTTCGGGGACGACGGCAAGGACCGGATGTGCGGAGACGTCCTATCTCTCCGAAGTATCGGGCTTATCACGCCGAAATCTTAGTCAATTATGCCATTCTCGGCGTCATGTCGAGTACTTAAAACCCCGGCTTAGTCTGCAGATCGAAACTCTCTTGACGTTTCCTCCTGCACCCTCAACTCCTGCGACTCTTCCAGAAAACCGCGCAATTGAAGAAAATGGGGAACGCGCACAATATTCCAGGAGGAGCTGGCCCCAAGCCCCATCCGTTCGATCCACTTGACCCTGAAGAGATCACTCATGTGAGCATTTCTGGCAGTGTTGCCCATGGAAAAACCAGGAACTAAGCTGGCCATATCCTCTAGGCCGCTGAGATCATTCGCAAGGCAACCGAAAATGGGAATATCTTCTTCAGAGCCATTTCGCTCGCTGAGCCGCCCAAGAACGAGATGATAGAGTTTCTTGAGGGTAGAAATTCCAGCATTCAGACTCTTGCTCCCCCTCCACGACTTGCTAGAGTTCAAGCTTATGTCGATAAAACATTGCACGAGTTCGTCGTCGACTTGGACGCCGCTACGATCGCCTCTTCGACACCTCTTCATGGTCGACATTCCTACATAGACACCGAGTTCATGGCCCAGGTCGCCGCCGCCTGCCTTGACGACCAGAAAATCAAGCAAGAAATCGAAGCCTTGAACTTGCCCAAGGGTGCTACGGTGGTGGTTGAACCATGGGCGTATGCCACCGATGGCATGAAGGACATGAAGGACCGATGGACTATGGTAAGTCTGGATTATATGCTCATTTTCGATTATCAAAGCTCACAATTCAAGGCCTGGTTTTACATGCGTCTTTCCGATAACCCCGATTCAAACTACTACGCCTATCCTCTAGACATGTGTGCCGAAGTTTCGAACTCTCTCGAAGTCGTCAATATTTATCGGTTGCCATCTGGGGAGCGCGACAAGATTCACGACAAGAAACTTGCATTCGATCGGCGCAAGGTTCATTCCAACAGCGAATATCACCCCGATTTCGTCCAGGAACGTAGGACAACCACGAAACCGTATCACATCTCTCAGCCTGAGGGACCTTCTTTTGAAGTCAACAAGAATCACATCTCTTGGGAGAAGTGGACCATGAGAGTTGGCTTCAACTACAGAGAAGGCATGACACTCCACGATGTACGATTCGAAGGCCGAAGTCTGTTCTATCGCCTGTCCCTATCGGAGATGTTCGTGCCGTACGGCGATCCTCGATGCCCTTATCCACGCAAGGCAGCATTTGATCTGGGCAACGACGGTGCAGGGATCAATGCCAACAACTTGAAATTGGGATGCGACTGTCTGGGCCACGTCAAGTATTTCGATGGCTGGTTGAGCACATCTTCCGGAGAGCCTCTCAAGTTGCCCAACGTCATATGTTGTCATGAGATCGACGACGGAATCTTGTGGAAGCACACCAACTTCCGGACGGGGAATGCCGTTGTTACTAGGTCTCGTGTCCTCGTATTGCAGACGATCATCACCGTCAGTAATTATGAGTACATCTTTCTGTTTTACTTCCAGCAGGACGCGTCGATTTTCTACGAAGTCCGCGCTACGGGAATCATGTCCACGGCACCAATCAACATCGACGAAAAGGTCCCTTGGGGAACGGTTGTTGCGCCTGGCGTCTTGGCTCCCTACCACCAACATATCTTTTGTCTGAGAATCGACCCAGCCATAGATGGTACGCGAAACTCCCTGGTGGTTGAGGAGTCGCACCCCGTCCCGTTCAACGGCGAAACAGACGAGTCCAATCCCTTCGGCGTGGGCTACACCACCAGGTCTGAGTATGTCTCAAACGAGGCAGGGCTGGATCTGGATTTCAACACCAACCGAACATTCAAGATCGTGAACGAAAGCGTCACGAATCCGACCACTGGTACCTCCGTCGGGTTCAGGCTGCTGCCGCACTACAGCCAGCTTCTTTTGGCGCATCCGAACTCCTGGCATGGCAAACGCGCCGAGTACGCTGCGCACGCAGTCTGGGTGACGCGTTACCATGATGACGAGCTGTTCCCCGCCGGTAGGTTCACCATGCAGTCCTCCGGCGGAGAAGGCATCGCCTCTTGGATCCAGCAACGGGCTGGGTCAAGAGACAGCTCGTTTTCTGTCCGCGACGAGGACATTGTAGTGTGGCACACGTTCGGGTCTACGCACAACCCGCGCATCGAGGACTGGCCCGTGATGCCCTGCGAGAAGATGGTTGTGGGGCTGAAGCCAGTCAACTTCTTCCAGGGTAACCCTGCACTTGACGTTCCGATTTCTACACAGGATAAGAATCAAAGTGCGCTGGTCCACGGGGGCGAGTAGTTTTTTGTACTATGTATAGAACCAGGGGACGCATGGTCACAGAAAACCTTCTTTCATATCGGATATAAATCTCCGATCCAAAAGCTTCACGCCCAAATCACCGTGTCGCTGCTTTGATGTAACGGTTTCTTGCCCGACGAAAGTCTCAAACTTTCTTGGTTACGTGCATTTTAGATTGAGCAACCAGTGGTCCGGGCTCCATTGAACTTGGACGAAGCGCGTCCGACGACTGAGGCTTAGACGACTTCCGTAGGGCGTGTCGGTCCAAAATTTACAGCGGCTGTCACCTGAGCCACGTTCACGCCGCCGAACCTTCGAGTCAGTAGGGGAAGTCTAATCAGTGGGTTTCTCGAGGCCGGCTCCGAGCCTCTGGATGAACAGGGGCAACTTGCGGAGTCAGCGGGCTTGGGCCGGTGACAAGATAGCAGGCAAGAAAGGTCGAGTTGTGAAAAAAAAGGGTTGTGTCCATGCGTGGGCAGGGGCAGTCAACTTGAGACCGAGGCATTCGCTTGATCGGGTGAATGACCGAGCACGTTGTGAATCCTCTCAGATATTTCCCGGCGTGAAAAATTGGTTGAGACTATCAGTCGTCGTCATCGTAGTGGCTCGCGCACAGGTGGTTCTACTGCGCAGTGAGTTATTGAATATCTAGATGTGAGGCCCTCAACTTCGGCCAAAGCAATGTCTATCAACTCGAGAATGGACCTGCCCAGAAGGTCCAGGAGTCCAGACGAACCTGATGTACTCACCGCACAAGTTGCCCCGTGTTCAGATCAAAGCTTGGGATGAGACCTCAGACGAACCCCACTCAGTTCTGCCGCAGTTGCTTCACAATGTTCGTGGAGTCAGGGACAGCCCCACGACGGCAACCTGACGCGGTGGTCTCGGTGGAATCAACGTCGTTTGTGTACTGAATCAGGATGAGATGATATTTCCGGACCACATAAGTATATACTGCTGTCGACTATAAAAAAAAAACCGATATTGTCTGCCATTTTCTGGGGGCAATTCTCCTCACCATCGCAATCTACACCATCAACTTTTTTACTACTTTCACTTCCATACACAATAAAGGTCTCGGCAATCCTTTCCTCAACCATGCTTCTCGCAGCTGGTGTCATGGGCCAAATATGCACCCCAAACCTTGGTATACTGTAACGGCAACGGCTGCGATTGCTTTCAACCTACCATTGACGTGCAGCTCAACAACATTTGCACGCATATGGGCTACGAACGCTCACTCGGGCCCTCAAGCACTACTGTCAACGGTGGAAGTCATTCAATAAAGCTTTCAGCACTAGGTAGCCCAGTTAACTTAAACTCAATTCAGGTTCAACGCTGCGACCACCAGTGCTGCAAAGACTAGAGGAGAGACAAGTAAGGAGTGTGCGCTGGTTTGATTCTATTACGTGCCTGGTATTGGTTCTCTTCGTCCGAGCTTGGTCTAGCTGCATGTCCGGCAGCATTCCTGAGGTTTCCTGACGGGAGATGTACCTAGCCTGATTTCTATGCAATAGCATTGCATTATTTCATGAGTGGCATTCCACGACTGCTGCGGGCGAACTCTGGCATGAAAGACTTTCATGGGTTGGTCCTTTCGTGTAGACGGAGCGATGTTTTCAGTCAACACTCTTCTCACCTCAATCTGTAAATCGTGTGTATCACATCAACATGAAAGATATGTTCGCGTTTTCCGTCGAAAGTCTGGTCGTTGGCAAAGTGCCTCCAATTTCTGTGTTGGCTGCTATACCTGACTTCAAGACGTCGCATGCTATTTGACTGCACCAGCTACCGGATCTCATTCTCAGCTCTTGGCACTTCCGCTTTGAGCAGGCAATTCAACGCGGTGATTGGAGAAGTTGTCCACCATATCCCACATCTTCGGGTCGTGCTCATGTTTCTCCTTGCTATTCCAAGCGAAGTCCGTGATCGTGAGAGCTCTGCTCGTCTCCAACATGAACGCGACTGAACCCTGAGAAATCTGCATGATAGGCAGGTCCTCCTTAGAGGCTGCTGCGAATTGCTCATATGCAGCTCCGTGAGGAACGAAGCCGCACGCGAAAGAGATACTGCCGGGCTGGAACCCATCCGAGAATCCGGCGTACTCTCCATAAATGAGACCCATCAGCTCCGTTGCACAGTTCCGGTGATAGTAGGGAGGGCGATAGGTGTGGGATGCGACGTCCCACCGGGGAGTAAAGACGAGAAAATCCGCCAACGGAGCAAACGGGTCTCGGGACTTGGCTGTCAGGGCGCACAAGATTGACGGATCGATGTGGTCGACTGAGATGGAGCCGACGTGGACAAACTTGGTGAGGTCGTACTTGTAAGGAACGTAGTTTCCATGCCAAGCAACAACATCAAAGGGACAGTGACGCTGAGTGCTCTTGAGGAACTTGCCACCCAGCTTGTACACAGTCTCCCACGGGTCATCCTTGGTTACCTCGTACGCTGCGATGGGGTGAAGGAAGTCTCGGGCGTTGGCCAAACCGTTCGCTCCCAATGGGCCCAGCTCTGGCAGTTCCCAGTTTGAGCCCCAGATTTCGAGGATATATCCACGCGTGGGCCCTTTGACCTTCACCTTGAAGCGCAGGCCGCGTTGAATGACGCAAATCTCACCCGGCTGCACGTACAAGTGCCCAAATTCGGTCTGGATGTCGAGAGAGCCCTGCTGAGGAACAATAAGCCAGTCGCCATCCGAGTTCACGAAGGCCTTGTTTGACATGCTCTTGTTGCATAGATAGACGTGCGTGGCGACTCCTTCTCTCAGAGTTGGGTCTCCAGAGCCAGCGACTGTCTTCAGTCCATCCACGAAGTCTACGTCCCCAGATTCCGGGATTGGCAAGGGCCTCCAAGCCAGTTGAGTGGGTGAAATGTGCACTCTAGGGTTAGTGAGCATGAAAGTTGCCTCCATGTCCTTGTTGTCAGGGAGGTCGGTCTTCGCAAGTAAGGTCAGTCAGTCACTGATCTCCTGGACTCCTCATCACGCGTGTATTTATGCTCACAAATCCTTGATGAGCTACGGCTGGCCGGGACCTGTATAGCCAGGCCTTCTTGTTCGCATGTCGAGGGGCGACAAAAGCAGACCCAGTGATCTGCTCCGTATAAAGACCGTATCGGACGCTTCGAGGGTTGTTCTGTCCTCGCGGGATCGTTCCAGGAATGGCCTCAGACTCGAAGCTATTGCCGAAGCCCGGCTGGTACTTGTAGGGATCATTGGGACGGGTCGCGAAAGACGGAATTGTGCCGTCTTTCTGCGACGCCGCCCAGTGGAAGGCTTTCTGAAAGTCCTTCGGGGTAAGATCTTCAGCTGCCATGACGGTTAACTACGGAGATTCAACGGTAAAAACCTTTCTTGATGTACGAACGGCGTATGTGTCATATATATATAGGTGCGGTGCAGAGTGAAGGAGTCTGCGTAGTTAGCCACAGTTCAACATTCTTCTCTAGCCCCTCGTGGACCCCTCTTGGACCCCTCTACCTCCAAGAGGGGCTAGAAAGCTTATCTAGAGGGCACCTCCTATCTCCTACCTCCTACGGACTACCCCAACTTGGTCCGTTAGGCCCTTGTCCCCCTCGATCTCATCCTGTCTCGATGACAGTGTGCCTCGCTCAACTAAAGTTTCATTGCGTACAGCCGCGGCAAAGTCTCATCCCACGTGGAGTGTCACGGCAATTACTCCACATGAACAACCAAGGCACCGGCAACTGACTTCGCAGCGCTGTGTGGGGTTTGTTGCCAGCCTCTGCCAGCCTCTGCCGCAATAGCTTCGGTGGGAGTCCAGTTGGTGTTTTCTTCAGTCCATGCGGGGGCTTTGGGGGCTAGATTCACAGAATCTGGGCGCCTCCAGCACTCAGGTCGTGTTATCCAAAACGAAGTTGGCCTCAAGCTATCAGCAGCACAGTCTGGTCTCAAGATTTAAGTTTCAGTAGATTTCTGCGACATTCATTAAAATTATTTGTTTTTCCGTCGGCGTTTTGTTGTCTCTCACCATACTCACCCGAACAAGGTGGAAAGCTCCTCCTGGTTATCAATCAGTGCCAAGCCCAAGAGGACTGCGTCTTCTTGGAAACACGCATCAACTAGTAGGGAACGACGCTACATCGATATCTTCAACATTGGGCCCGGCAGTATGGGGAACTCTTCCAAATCAAGCTTGGCTGGGAGAATTGGGTGTTGGTCAGCAGCTCTGAAGCCGCCCGGGAGATCTTTGACAGGCAATCGGCCAAGACATCAGGGAGAATGCCAATGCCTGTCGTATCCGATTTACTCTCTGCCGGAAACAAGCTTTTGCTGCTAACATACGGCACAATATAGCGACAATTGCGAATAATCGTCCGCAAGTTGTTAACGCCAAAAGCATCAGAGACCTACAAGCCGTCGCAAGAGTTCGAAGCAGAACAGCTGCTCTATATTGCAACGACAACGTGACTTCCAAGCGTATCAAAGACAGGAAAGACATGGACGCATTGGCGGAATGGTTTGAAATCTGCGGTCCAGGAGAAAAGAGCATCGCATTGCTTCGTCAAGCCTTTTATAGAGATCGACTTTGAGAAACTTGGGACAACAAGTGTCCAGACTGGTTTTGTGGTAGGATGTGAGCGATGATCTACTTGAGCCAGTCGGCGTACTAGATACCAAAGTTGGATTTCCAGCCATAATAGAGGCAGGCGCCGAGACTACTTCAGCTGCTCTCAACAGCGCCATTCTTTACTTTGCAGCCAATCCTAACGTTCAGAATGCTGTCAACAGCGAACTGACATGAGTCGTTGGCGACGAGCGATCTCCCATATTCTTAGATGAAGGAGAGCTGCCGTATATCAGGGCCATTGGCAGGGAAGTCCTCCGCATACGGCCTGTAACGACAGTAGGAAGTCCACACACTACGAATTCAGACATCTTTTATAAGGACTGTTGTATTCCCAAAAACATGGTAGTCGCCATTCCGCGATACGTTCTCCACTTTGACTTGGAAAGATGGAGTAACGCAGAGGCATTTGATACCTCATGATACTTGGATTAACTGGAGAAAGCGGGTTTCTATGTAGCCCAGGGAGATGTAAAAGCCGGGACCACTTTGACTTTGGAGCCGGGCGGCGCATCTGCCCCGGCATGCATCTGGCTGAAAACAGCCTCTTTGTAACCCTCGCCAAACTTCTGTGGGCCTTCAAGATCGAGCCACCGATGGATCCCGCTGGCAAAGAGCAGACTTTGGATCTCTCGGACGAAGCTTACACGCCAGGAATCCCCAACCCTTTCAGAGCTCGTTTCGTCCCTTGGAATGCTAAACGTGCTGAGGTTCTTACGAAGGGCATGGTAGTTGGATGATGTTGTAAATGGACCCGCGGCTGGATGGAGATCGTCCCTTTGAGGTGTTTCGTCTTAATTGACGCTGCTTCGTCAAGGGCTGCATATTTCCAAGTATCATGTGCATAGTTAGGCTAATTAAAACATAGTCAAAAAGGAACGTTCTCATTGCTGAAAAGCCGCCGTTGTATGTATAGATGGTGACCTAGTCCATATATTTTTCCCCGCAAAATCCGAATGTGTTAATTACGGTGACTCATGTCTTACTGATTATCCGCAGCTGAGCGCGCACTCTCCGCGTCCGTCTCGGCGCAGTGACGATCATGGACAACGAGAGCATGCGGTGTCCTGATCATTTCGATGTGCTAACACCAACTCATCACCACCAATCCCATTCCTTGATAACCCACAAGAGCTACTCAGAACACTCACTTGGGAATCACTGAGCGGGTTCTACTGAGAGATCATGGCATCCACAGGACCCCGGGCGTCCGGCCTAGAAACGGTGACTGTTCGGACGCCGCCCAGCTCAAACGCCGGAGTCAAGCGTCGACAGGAGCGCCGCCAATACAAGTGTGGTCACTGCCCGAAGGTTTTCAAGCGCAGCGAACACTGCATCCGCCATGAGCGCGCTCACACAAATGAGAAGCCGTATTCGTGTCAACATTGCCACAAGTCTTATGCTCGAAAGGTACGAAATTTTGACTGCTGCGCTTCGTTTTGTTTGGCTGACGCCGAGCCTTTCTTCAGAGATCTTGTCACTAGACATGGGCAAACACTTCATGCAGACATCGTCAGAGATTTGGCCAAAGATCACTCGGAAGACGACTTGTCTTCTGTAGGTACTTTGAGCGAGACGGAGGCAGTCGTCCCTGCAGTTGGTTCTAAGCAGTTTACTCAACACCACAGGCGGGAACGCCAAAGAAGAGGATTTCGCGTATCAACAACGGCTACGAATAGCATAGTTGTCGCAATGAACTGGGAGAGCACCGTCGTAGGGGAACCACCGTGCCTTGGGAATATGGGCGATGTTCGTCCATCATTACAAGCAGGGTCCGACAAACCTCACCAAGTGGCCTCGAACCCACCTCAGACTTCCGCCTTCGATAACCACGACCAATGTTTCAGCTTTTGGGACCCCTCCATTTCAAAATCGGTGCTCTCTTCCGCGCTTCCGCTACCCGATGAGAGTCTAGACTTCGATTTCCCAAACTCTCCAACTTGGTTCGACTTTGCGTTGGATATGCACAACAACTTCGAACTCGGACATCAGGTTACCTCTGTTATACCGAGTGGCCATGTTGAAATGTCGGTCTCAGCAGAAGCATCACCGAATTCGACAGTCTTTGACTCCGAACCCTTAGATGTAGGGCTTCGAGCTCCCGAGTGCTCTCTGCGACGAAGCAGAAGCATTTCCGGAAGCGTCATAGCATTGGACAAAGCCAGCTATGAATTCTTATGCGAAGAGATCTTCAGCCTCAGCCAACTCCGCGTCGAACCAGGCGTGGAAAATGTCCCGAGTCTGAAGATGTGCCAAACATTCTTATCAAGCTACGAGCAAAGCTTCCATTGCCATTTGCCAATCTTGCACCCGGAAGTGGCCGGAAGTTATCGATCACGAGAAGCCCCCAGGGGCTCTGGTAATGGCAATGTGCAGTATCGGAGCGTTGTATCGCCTCGATCGTCGCAAAGCAAGACTTCTGTACAACCTGGCTAAGTTACTGATGGACTCCGTACGTATCAATTTCCTCTTAGCAGGTAATCCAACTGCCAGACTGACTTGTGTTGGTGGCAGATACGACCTGATGACCTCGCCCTTTGGATAATCCAGACCAGGTTTCTGTTGACGTTCTATTCTACCTTCAGTGGCGACCAAGACTTGGTAACCAATGCCATTGAAGAAAGCGGATTTTACACACTCGTAAGCTATGACAAAAGAGAAGAACCGCTCAGAATCCAGCACGTTAACAGAGGGCAAGGTGTACGGGCGTGTACGCAAGACCATCAATGAACACTCAACTGAACTTCGGAGTATGATATGGACAGACTGGGTGAAGCGTGAATCTTGGGAGAGACTTCTGAGTAGCATATATGTCGCGGGCACCATCAGGACGGTTATCTATGGCGTCAATCCGATATTCAACGCGTCAAGTTACCTCGATATCGGAAGTCTTTAAGACGAAAAGCTCTGGAACGCTCGTTGCTCTGGCGAATGGCTTAGACTACGATCTGCTCACCAAGGAAGGCCTTCGTGTACCACAAAAGGTATCCTTGAAGACATTCTATCAGGAGCGAAGAATTCAACCAGGATTGGGCCAGCCCAGTCATCGCCTCTCTGCATGCTTATGGTCACGCATGTTATCCTGGACCTGGTTCACATGTGGCACCTTAACCAGGTATCACAAGCGTCTCCTCTCTACTGTTTATCAATCCACACTCCTGTGAGCCAATCGCTCTTGCAAACAGCCTTGGACTCATTGTCCACATGTCGTAAGCTACTTCACAATACACAAAAGGGGAAACTGGAAGACGCAGACGAGAAGTACATCCTTTCCATACAGTTCAGCTCCGACGCAGTCCTTAGGGCTGCTTTTATCCGAATTTTTGACATAACTAAGCCCTTCGATCGACTGAGTCTCATAGCGAAGAATCCAGCGGAAATCGCAGCCTCTGCTATCGACTTCGCGAGAGCACCGCTGCGGAGGGATCAGCTGCTGTTGAATGTGGTCGAGAAGACTTTAGAAGGATTTCAAATATCATTCAAGTTGGGCCATATGCTGATAAGGAAAACTGCCGCTTTTCGATGGAGCATCGAGCATGCGGTAGCAGCCTGCGATGCGGGTACGTTGACTTGAGACCGATACCGGTCTGCGAATCTGCAACTGACAGGAAATGTCTGACAGGTCTGTTTGTCACGAAATGGGTTCATTCTGTCGAGATCGATGCTTTGAATGGCCTTCAACCAACCGCGGCAGAAAATGAGCTGCTTATGTCGATGAATGAAGTGCTTGAGGAGGCAGACTATGATCACCAGCGCAACAAATCGTTCGCTGCTGGCTTGGCTAGAACTTGGAGCTTGTTCCTTCAAGATGTAAGCCAGGGACGGCAGGAAACTCTTGCAAGGAGACAGACACTGACCCCTGAGTATGTAGGCGTGGGTTTGGGGCATCACTCTCCGCATGGGAAATGTTCTGGAAAACCTGGCCACCGCTTACGAACAGCATAGTGAGGCGAAACGTCTTGCCAGAGTATGAAGGTATATAAAGAGATACACAAGAGAAGCTCATATCTACCACGATGCGGACGAGTAAACCTTCCCATTATATTCCAATAGGCCCTGTTGTAATCCGATAAGGTGAAAGCTTTCACTCCAGGCCTTCGCCCACAAATGATCTTCTTTCAAAGAGATTTACGTCATGGAAAAGCCTACATGACCAAGTTCATTTGCAACTGGAGAATTGGGCTCAGATGGAGCAGCTTCGAGTTGAATTCGCTCGAAACTCAGCGGAAAGGCCTGAGTCATCATGGCCGCTGCAATTCACTGCAGAACTGATTGTATTAGAGCCAAGGTATGCAGTAAGAGTCATCTATGCATTCTCATCACTAGGACTTGTCATTGCAACATAGGCTTTTGATACATACCATACCCTAACCAGCCTCCCATTAACTGACATGGGTGTTGTCTGAAAGACACTGGTTTTCAAGGCAGACCTTCGTAGTGTCGAGAATCCAATCCCCTGTAGACCAAGTCGGAGGATGCATCATCTCGTCGCGATTGTTGTTCTGGAGTTGTCTTTAGGGTTCGTCGGCGTTACCTTGGTCATAGTCGGAATCGCAGGAGCACCAGTTGACCCTCTTTCTAAGAGCACCCGCTGAGACGTCTTCTGGGCTTGAAGTCGGTTTCAGGTAACGTGATGGATGCCAGATCAGGAATTACAGTAGCTAAAAGGATGGAGGTATGCATCGTGAAAACAAATTTGTGGTCGTGGAAAATTCGAAAGATTAATTTAAGCGATACTCCAGGATACTGTTGGTCGAAGGTGACAGCCACACTTATGTGCCCCTTTCCTTGAGCAATACTTCCACCAGAACAGCAAGTGAATGTTCCGTCTTGTTTGGAATATTAGTTTCACCGGTTCTTTTCTTTTTCTTAAAAACCCCCGTACAAACAAGTCGAGCCCTCGTCAATTTTTATTTTTTTCGATTTGTTCCAAGATTCAGCTGGGTAACTATGTGAGCAGACTTGATTTGGACAATTTCGATCGTTACCCAATAGTTCTGTCCAGACTGAAGATAGCTTTGAGGGTAATCTCTCGAATCTGGAGTAGCCTAATTTCCATTAGGTCTTCTTATCTGTTTTCGTACAGAACGAAAGTAAGAACCCCTAAGTTTCGGGATCAGCGATTACAACTAGACACTGGCACTAACAAACATCATGAAGGTAATCCACAAACGAAGGTGGAACTCCGCAGAAACTATCACTTCGAAGTTGAACATCATCACAGAGTCGTGGCCATTGCGAATTTTGCTACGTGGTCAACATAATTACACCCAAGTCCAAGTTCAGAATCTCATATACTTGTCCTGAGTGTCATAAAGAGTCGAATCCTGCGCAACCTTTTCCATCCACGCCTCAGATCAAAGAATCGTTTCTCCTCCTTCATCGTCAAGTTTCGTTGTCAAAATGCAATCTCAATCCATTCTTTCTACTATCCACGCATCGGCTCTGCCCTCAGCTGCTATTCCTGTGGATGAGTCACAACATGTTCCTTCACTTAATGCAGCCGGGACTTGCATGCGAGTAGAGATTACTTCTCCGCCAAAAAAGTTATTCCGGCACTCTGGGTTCTCTGTTCGACCGACAAAAGTCTGTGAATAATCTTACATGGGGCCTCCACAAAAGCGGCCCCAATGGAAAGGCTTACGTTCCTAGTCAAAACTAGTACTCGTGGTATCATGACGGCGCACGTGTATGCATCTACAAAATGTTTATCACCTACAACACTCATATCACTCGCTGAGAAGCAAGCTGGGCGGTGTTCTACATGCGTCATATGTACTGCAACAACGTTGGCAACTACCAATGGTATGTCTATCAATTATATAAAGACTATAGCTGCATCAAGCATTTCTCTTTCTACCAAGGGCAGTACCGCCAACGCACATGGAGTCACCAGACTTGGACACCACGCCGAGCCCTGGGCCACCAGTAAAGGCCGCCATCTTTCTCAATAGATTTTGTGATGTCGATTTTTTCTTTTTCGTTTCGCAACGTCGGTGCGGCATTACAATTGAAGAATCGCTGCAGCCAGAAGATCGGAGTGTTGCGGACATAAGATTCACGTTTCACCAATACTATGTTATGTTGACTGTATACATTTGGCATACCTTTCTAACTTTGCAAGAGAATGGTGACAATGACCACTTTCAGCGCTCGAAGAATGCGCGACTGCCTTAGTTTCAAGCTGCCATGATGCGGACAGTGGACTAGGGAACTCCTGGTCGACCCCGAATGGGAATGTTTCTAACCATCGAATGAAGTACTTGTCGACCACAATAAGTCTCTAATATATTTTCTATAGTATTCTTTCTCGCCCTACGGTTAAGGAACCGCTGGTGATGATGACGTGGGGCTTTCGACTTCAGCCCAGATGGACAATCGAGGACCGGGCAGTCCCCGATAGGTAAGGGGTGGTGCGGATTTCGGCGGTGGAGCGTGGGGTAATGTGGGGTATCTTGATCGGGAGCTTCCTCGGCAGATCAATGCATCTATGATCTGGATGAGATCCAATGCTTGGGGAAGTGCGGAGTTGTCGGTGTTTTTTGTTTTTGTCTTTCTTTTTTCGTTTCGGGGTTGCCGTAGATCAGACTTCCGACTAACTATTCCCTAACAAACGCGGGCTGAGAGTTCCGTCCGAACATCTCCGGCTGTCATCCTTTGCTCCAACTTTCACGCAAGCATTATTCCGGGGGTAACAATCATGGCACAAACAGCAGGCGACTTGCAGCATCCTATGGTTGGGAATGTAGGAGGAATCGCCGCAGAGGATGTGATTGAATTCCTGGGCATCAAATATGCGAAACTTGGATCACTTGTTTAACGACGCGAAATTGGTCGAATATGACGGAAAAGGCTTGGAGGCTCGCCACTATGGGTCAGTTATTCCGGGTCGATTCGATTCTCAGACTAATGGCTGGTGTCAGTCCGCAAGTCATCTCCGATCCGGATGGTGTTCAGAAAGAGCATCTCATCATCCAGAGGGGGCTGCCGACAGCCGATCATCCGGGAATTTCAGGGACAGAATCACTCAATCTGAATATTGCTCTACCGCAGGTCTCTGGAGCTGGTAAAGGGCTTCCTGTCATTATTTTCATCCATGGTGTGGCGTTTGTCACCGGCTCAAATTGGTGGCCGCAATACGATTTGAAGCGTATCGTTCAGCTGTCTGTGAAGCAAGGCGAACCCATCGTTGCTGTTAACATCAAGTATGAGTTCGGTCTTCTCTGTCGGGTCCCCTCAGCGTTGACCAGGTTTACTTCGCAGCTACCGTCTCGGGGCACCAGGGTTTCTCACGTCAGAAGAGCTTCGCAAGGCAGGGTTCAAGAGCAACCAAGGACATCATGACCAGCGACTCGCGCTTCGATGGGTCAAACGCTACATCGCCGGGTTCGGCGGCAATCCCGACGCGGTAACTCTGATTGGCGAATCAGCAGGTGGAATATCAGTCAATCGCATGCTGTATTCAAACGATGATGTTCCTCCTCAGATTGTCGTGCTGAGCGGATCAACTCCGTCATTGCCACCCATGGACACTTTAGGTGCTGAACAAACCTACCAGGGTGCCTTGGAAGCTCTGAATATGAAGGAACTTCCAGGAAGCGCACGAATTGAAGCGTTTTCGAAGTTGTCCCCTCAAGACCTTGGGAAGTTGGACAGCAGCCTCCGGTTTCTGCCTGTTGTAGATGCGGATACGGTGCCATTTGTGCCTACGTTCGAAACGGTATCATCCAACAGCTTTGTTCCTAGGAATTTGCCTTGCAAGGCGGTCATGATCGGGTATCTTCCTCTCGATGTAAGTGCGTCTCTTGAATCGTAGAGTTACTGATCTAAGCACGATCAACTAGGCAAGCATTTTTGGGTTGGCTGGACTTCTTCAGCGAAAAGCCGGCATCGCAGTGTCTTTCATCGAATCCATCAAATCTTCGATCGCGGACCTTCCCGAGGAAGCTTCAAAGCTCCTCAGCACATACGAGATAGCTGAAGACACGAAAGATGAGGATGCCTTCATCCGTGTTCTCAGGTTTGCCTCGGATATCGGCTTCCAAGCACCGGCACGGTCGTGGGTGAAGAGCTTTCCCGGTGACTCCTTTCTATTGGAGTTTGCAGAGGCAAACACATGGGAAGGACCATTCAAGGACCACTCCACTCACGTTCTGGATGTGGCGTTCTTATTCCAGAATTACAATGAGCATTTAAACCCTAGTCAGCGGGCGTCTGCGGAGGCGTTCGCTGCTGATATCATCACCTTTGCGCAGGGCAGAGCGCCATGGAGGAAGTTTGGAGATGCCGAAGGATTTGCCGTGTATCAAGATGGAAAGAGACTTTACAAAGAAGGGCCGGGCGCAACCTCGGACCAGTATCAGTCGCTGACGAAGATCAGCGAAACAGTTGGACTGGACTCGCTGTTGGAAGCTTGGACTAAGTTCTTGCTAGCTGGTTGAAATTCCGTATAGCTTGCAGGAAACGAGAAGAAACAAAGGGCAGGAGATTTCAACAGCATAGTCTCGTAACTTTGATAAATAAAGACGACACGTAATGAGGAGCGGTCAATAATATGTCGAGCCTCCTATCTACCCCGGCACGTGCCCGGCACACAACCGGATGGGGACCCCCACTTGCCGGTCCGGCTGAATGTAGGAACAGCAACAGAAACTTCGGCATTCTAACCCCGGCTAATCACTCATCAAGCCGGGCGAACTAAATTGCTGCGGAGTTTGAGTCCAACACTTGGAATTTCGCACCACCAACAGCAACGGGAATCCTTGCAAATCATCATCCGCAAAGCTGATTACTGCCTTTTCCCCATCATTTCAAGGTCTGAAGAATCATGTTCTCTACTCGCATGCACACGGCTCTGGGCTCGACTCTCGTGGGCATCGAACTTCCGTCGGTTGTCCAATACCGCGGCATTCCATATGGTAGAATCTCCAAGCGATTCGCGAGTCCCGAGCCCGTAAAGAGCCTTCCAGCGGAACTGAATTGCACAAAATTTGGGTGAAACCGCCTACCTTAATTTTTCATCCGTTCGCTGTCGCCTTCTGACATGGCATTCACCATTGCAGCCCTCGGTGTCCTCAAATTCCCGCAGACATCCGTCATCTTTTACGCATACCGACAAAGCATATACTGCCAACGGAGCCGGAAGATGAGTTCGAGTGCCTCAACTTGGATGTCACGGTTCCCAAAAAGCACACAGGCCAGAGGGTACCTGTTCTAGTCTGGATCCATGGTAGGTCTAGAGATAACCCAGAGAGCTTATCCTGCTTGGAACTGAATCTTTTATCTTCTTAGGTGGCTCACAATCCGTGACGTTTGGCAGCGCAGCCTCCGGGCTTTGTGGTAGGTTCTCACGTGCAGCTGTGTCTCGCATCGAAGCCTCAACCAAGGCTCTCGTCTAACGTTGTGTACTTAACCCAAGTGCACAGATATGTCGCGAATTGTAAATGATTCTTGGGATTTGGGACAACCAATTATTGCCATTAACATACAATATCGACTGAACATTTTTGAATTTAGCGATGAAGACAGCTCAGTGAACTTAGCTCTGCAGGATCAAGCGCTAGCTTTGAACTGGGTTCAGAGTCACATAGCTGACTTTGGTGGTGGTCCGGTGAGGGGTTCCGAGCATCAGAACTTCAATCATTCCAGAGCTCTAGCTAAACCTTACATACCAACTTCCCTCCTATATACTTTCCCTTAGCACGCACTATTAGTATAAGCCACCTATTACCTACTATTTTATTAATAAGGCTAAAACTTATAATACTTCTAATATACTAGATATAGCTAAGGCTATACCTATACTAAGCTATAGTAACTTATTACTATTATTACTACTTTCTTAAGTAATATTTAATCCTATCTAACTTATTTATTTTAAAATCGAGGCTATTACTAGCCCTCTTGTAACGCTATACTAACTAGTTTAGAGGTCTCTAGTAAAGAAGAGAGTATATAAGGTATATAAATATAAGGATTCCTCTCCTACTATACCTAGTATTAGGGGAGCCCTATAGACTATACCCCTTACTAAGGGGGCTACTTAGACTAATAATAAATAATATAATATATTACCCCCCTCTTAAATCCTTAGCTTTAGTAGAGTTAAGTAAAATTAAGAGGAAAACTAAGAGCTTTAACTATATTACTATTGTACTAATGAATACTGTTTAAATACCTCTTAAGTAACTTAAGACTAATAATATAAATATTATTAGCTACTATACTAACCTTCTCGCTAGTTTTATCTAAACAGACTACTAGAATACCCTAACCTAGGGTTACTCCTATTCTATTACTAGCTATCCCTAGGGCCCCCTAGATAGCGCTAATACTAGGGTTAGCTTAAGGGTGTAGAAGATATATACCTATACTATTATAAGAGGAATAGGATTCACTTAGCTAGCTACTACTAGTATAGTAACTTAAGCTTATATATAACCTATAAGTAATATAAGTAGATTATAAGTAGGAGATTAAGTTATATAACTAAACCTTACCCCTAATCTCTATATCTTTATCTAGCTCCCTATAGGCCATAAGATATAAGAGTAGTAAATTAACCCTAATACTATTTATTAGAACCTTATGTAATTTAGTCAGATTAAGAATAAGGATATTAGAAAAGTAGCTTAGGTACCCTCTAGTATATTAATTATTATAATATCCCTAGGAGTATATATAGTTCTACTTACTTACTATACTAAGCTATCTAAATATTTTAATATAATAAGTATTAAGGGACCTAAGGTTTAAGCTACTTATACTATCTAAGGGGTCCTAGTAGTTTTTATAACTTATTCTAGCTATTTCCTAACTAAACTATTTATTATAAATAAGATTTAAAAAGAGACTAAGTAGTAAGATATCTCTAATAGGACCCTCCTAGCGCTATTTACTAGGGATAAGGCTTTCTAAACTTAGATTATAACTTTTTAGTGTTAGGTTACCCCCTTTTAAGTATTTAGCTTATACTTAGTAGCCTTATTTAACTAAGAGCTATTACTAAAGTAATATTAGTAGTATTATAGATAGTATAAAATAGGGATCTATTACTATAAGCCCTACTATTAAAACTATAGCTAGAAGGAGTATAGGAACTATTTAAATACTACTAGCTATATAACCTATCTTAGCTTATATATAGCTATAAATAAGAGGTACCCTCTTTAGCCTAAGAGGAAAGATAGGTATATAATAATACCTACCTAGGTAGAGTAGAGGAGTTATTATAATATAATAAAGAGGCTAAGTAAGAATAAATTAGAGAGACTAGGCACTAAATAGAGCTATAGTACTAGTACTAAGCCCTTAGAGATAGGGAGTAGTAGCTAGGAACTACTAGCTAGGGTACTCGACCCTAGCTATAAGAATGCTACCTTTTAAGCTATAGGAGACTATAGTCCCCTAGTAGATATACTAGAAGGTATCTTAGAGGGAGGGGATATAAATATTAATAATAGCCTTTCTACCTCTTCATAATTATCTCACTAAGGTAGTATTATTATAACTACTTATATACTACTAAGGACTTAATATAGTACCTATTATTATAAATAGGTAGCATACTATCTTTTAAGCTAATATAATAAGGAGCCTAGATACCTATAACATAGTACTAATCTTTGCTAAATAAAACTATTATAACCTGCTTTATTATAAGAGCCCTAGTATACTATAGACTAGGAGCTTAACCTTATTAAAAACCTACCCCTCTTTTATACTCTATTCCCTAGTATAGTCCTAGGACTTATATTTAACGAGGCCTTAGGTACTAACTTATACATAAAAGGGGGCCTTCTTACCTACCCCCTTTTTTATCTCCCTAGATTGCTATAGCTAGTATTAGGATCTCTTAGGGGTAAAGCTTTAGGGGGTATACTACTTAAATATATATTATAATATTAATAAATCTTATATATTTTCTATTCTTAATAACCAGACTCCCCTGCTATATACCTTATTAGGGGGGACTAGAACGCGAAGTACTATATATAGTAGCTAGGGGTTAAGATAGGTAGAGGGGGGTATACCCTAGCTAATCTAATAAATAGCTATAGCCTCGCTCTTCTAAGCCCTCCTAATATCCCTATATACTATTATAATAATATACTAAACCTATACTTCTCTAATATCTCGCTTACTAGGTTAGAAATTACTAGGCAACTCTATATAGGGTTAGACTACTCTATAGTCATACTTATTATATTACTAGCCCGAAGTAACTACTTAATACTAAGCTCTACTAAGGAGCAAAGGTTTAAGCTCAGCCTAGAGGATATCCTAGCCTTTACTAGGGTAATTAAAGATATTACTTAGCTTCTTCTAATAAGTCTCTTAACTATAGAAAACCAATAATATAACTAAGGCGCTTAATATATTATTATAATCCTCTCTAGTAATAGCTAGGAAGAAGTATAGGCTTAATAAGAAAGGTATAAGGTAGTAGACTATAGCTTATACTAAGGCTAATTACTAGTATAAAGCTACTTATTATTATAACTCTAATTTAAAAGATACCCTAGTAATAAGTAAATACTAGGAGTATATTATATAAAGGGCTAAGTCTGCTATATAGACTTTACTTATTAAAGGTATTTAAATTAATACTAACCTCTATAAAGTTATAAGCTAGTATAAGCTAATTTCTAAGTTATAATTATCTCCTCTATATAATAATAAGACTGATATTATTAAGCCTATTAAGAAAGCTAAGTTTTTATATGTTAAACTCCTAGAGATATATATTATAAATAATAATATTAACTACTCTACCCTTACTATTCCCTAGTAGGTAATAGAGTTAGACCTATAGATTTATTTAATAGAGGTCTAAGATATTATCCTAAGGGTTAGAAATATAATACCTAGAGCGGATAGTATTATAATAGTTATATTATATATAATATAGCTATATATCTTAGGCTTTATTTAGAACCTATTTTAAGCTTATTATATAATCAGGTACTACCCTAAGCCCTAGAGGGATATAGAGATTATAATAATCCCTAAGGTAAACTAGGATATCTCTACATTAAAAAGCTAGAGGCTTGTTTTATTATTTTTATTAATTAATAAAAGCCTTGAGAGGTTATATACCTAGTAAATTACTTACTAGATTATTAAGAATAATATCCTCTATCTAGTAATAAGAGGGGCGCTTCTAAAAAAGTTAGCTATAAATATTATAAAAGTACTTATTTATAATATTATAATAGCGCTTAGCTATAGCCTTATTTATACTCTAATTATATTAGATATAGAGGGGGCTTTTAATATAATCTTATAGAATTAGCTTTATAATAAGCTTAGGGAATAAGGTTAGCTACTTAACCTTATCTATTAGGTTTACTACTTAATATATAACTAGAGAGCTATAATATAGTATAAGGGTTATAAGATACCTATAGAGTAGCTCTTTTATAATTTGTTATAAAGCTTGCTAGTATTACTAGTACTCTACCTCTTATATATTAAGCTAATATATAATATAGGGGAAGAGAGGTCTTATTTAGCTATATAAATAATAATATTATACTACGCTTTAGTAAGAACCTAGCGGAGTTAACTATTATAGCTGAGGAGATCTTAAATAAAATAACTACTTAGGGAGAGGAGAACTATATATCTCTTAATCTTGTAAAAATAGAGCTAATTTACTTTATAAGGAGGTCCTAGCTAAGAGAGAGAGATATATTACTACTTAGTATTTACTATAGAAATAGGGTTATGGCGCTCTCTTAGATAATTATATAGCTAGGGGTTATACTTAATATAAAGCTAACCTTTTTAAAGTATATATAAGTAAAAGTAATAAAGGCTAGGAAGGTTATTAGGTATATCTATAGCTTAAATAAGGTTTATAGTAAGATACTACTAGTAGCTATAAGGAAAGTAATATATATAATTATAATCCTAAAGGCTCTATTTATAGCTAAGTTTTAATATCTAGGTGTCAAAGTCTTCCTACTAGCCTGGGGCTATAGTAGGGGTCGCTAAGACTGCGAGTAAAACAAGGAAAAGAGCAATATAAGCGTGAATAATAATAAATAATATAATAAGCAATTATAGGTATATCGTAATATATTCTATAATAGCCGAGCCTTCTAAGCTATCTGCTAGAAGTCTCCTACTTAAAGGATAGACGTTAAGCCTAACTATAGTTACGTGGAATGCTATATAATAGCTAACTATATTACTAAAAGACGTGTAATATATACCCCCTTTTTAAAAAGTAATTATCCCGATTACTATCTCTATCGATCTAGGATATATATACTTAATATTCCCTTCTCTCCTTCTTCGCATCCTAATTACTAGAAATCACTATAGTATTATTAATTAGGCGTTATACTTATAGAGGAGTATATTAAACTTAGATATCTACTAGCGCTTAGTAGTACTATTATTACTAGTATCGCTAGGCATAGGTTACTTATTACTAGTACTCTAGAGACCCTCGATTATAGTATAGAGATTTATAATCTTAGCGCGAAGGCTTGCGATCTCCTTAGTCTTAACTATATCAATAGCTATGCGAATCTTATTAGTAACTGCCTGCTTAGACGTGCTATCGTTCTTAAGTTTAGCGAGATGCTTGCTAATAGTATTAATATTAATAGTATCTATATTAGCTATATTAGCTTCTATAGTATTGAGGCGAGGAAGGATTTCTTATCGGATACTATTAATAATAGTATTAATATTACCCTTAGCCTTATTAGCGAGGTCCTTTGCGTTTTTAGCATCCTTGCAGGCTAATAGGTCTATAGTAGTAATATTACTAATATTAATAAGCGGGGCGATAGAAAGGAGGTTGATATAGTTTATTATAATAAGGTTACTAGCGATAATTCTATTAGCATAACTATAGGCGTTATAAAAGTATATAGCGAGGATCTAGGTATAACTAGGGAGAAGCTCGCTATAGGCGTTATTATTAATATATATATTATATGCTCGCTTAAGGGTATCCTAGATATATCTAATATAGAGGTTAGAAGATATATTCTTAAAAGGATCGATATTATTAAGGATTTTCTCAATCTCCTTAATAAGGATTTGTTGGAAGCCCAGTCGGCGGTTCGTCGCCGACCCAACCGGCGCTACGTTAGGCCGGCCCGGACCCACCTATTGCGCCGATTCAACTAATAGGAGGGCTAGGACCCCATACGCAAGGACTACCCATATAGCTATCGTAACCACCAAACCCACGATAGTTAGATATCACGAATAACTATAGTATTACAGAAGAACCCTATCTTTCTAGTACTATTACCTGCGCAGGATAGTTAATCCGATACTAATTAGTAGTCAACTTAACTATTATAACTACTCGAGTTACTATAGATCAGCAAGGTTTATCACTACCTATATTAGAAGAGACGTCTCCGCTATTAATATCACCGCTACTAGCAGAGGGATTAAAACGACCGTTACGGGCTACTATGATAACTATTTAATAATATCCAGGCTGCTTTACGCCTATATATAACGACTAGTTAAATAAACGACTATAGCGATAATATCCAGGCTGCTTTGCGCCTATATACGACGACCTCGATGCGAAAAGCTACGATATCGCGAAAATAACGCATACTATACCCCCCCCCTATCTCCTCCACTCTATTCACAATAGCTACCCCAACTGCTAAGCCGGGTAGTAATAACCCCCCTCCTCCTCCTACTACCTATGATAGATCTATCTAAGGATCTATCTATAGCGATATCCCTATCCCTACCTAGCTTAAGGGCATTATCTAGCCCGATCTATAGAGCAAGGTCTTTGAGATTAATAAGGATAGTAACGATATTCCCGATATATCTATTAAATAGGTGAATATATAGATAGGCTATTAACTTAAGGTCTATAAGATCAATAAGAACACCAGCCGAGCCTTCTAGCGCGAGTTCTTATATAACTTTATTAGCTAGACTACTAAACTATTTAGCAAAGCTAACTAGAAGCTTAGGAAAGCCCTTAAGGACTACGTTATTAGCTATAGAGTATAGGTTAATCTAGTAGCTAGAATAATCTCTATTAGGCTCGTTAAAGCTATAAATAGACCTAAGTTCTATTACTAGAGCTAAGCCTAGTTAGATGCCTATATAGATAACTTCCTACGATACCTCGCTAACGACCTAATATTTATTTGCGAGATATTAATACTAGTTACGCTTATGCGCCTGCCCTATCTCACGAGGCCTAACGAGAGCCTCGCCTAAGCCGGAACCCCACAGACCCCCCCCACGACGGCGCCAGTGAAAACCACGCTTACTAGCGGAGATAGCGTAGTTAATAATAACAACTAGGATATAGGCTATAATAGCCTCCTAGCTATACTAAAGCAGTTAACGGATCTAGCTAAGCTTTATGCTAACGATATAAAGTATAGCAGCGCTAAATATAACGTATTAGAAGCGAAATTAACCATCTTTTGGGATATCTGCAAGAAGGTCGGGATCTAGTAATTGCAGGCAGCTAGCGCCCTCCCCCTCATACTAAAAGGCCGAGCCCGCGATTACTACTTCAACCGACTTAGTAGCGCCTAGTTAAGCCTCCTAGCTATAGTTAAAAAACTCTATAACTACTTCGAATCCCATGATACCCGCTAGGCCTACCTAATGGAGTAGCACTAGGCTACGTTAACCCAGGTTATCTATAATAACCCCTCTAAAACGAGGATAGAATGCTTAGAGATCCTCGTTAACTATATAACCAAAGTCTAATAAGCCTTACCGCCAGCCTACTACTCCGATCTTATCCTACGGGACCATATCATTAACACTTACTAAGGGGTCGAAGAGTGCTATTTATACCTCTTTAACCCTGCTGAGTCAACAGAAGGGGTCCTTAGCTAGTTATATTCAGCTATTTTAACAACAACCTAGCCCACGACGTAATATATTGCTGAAAATAACGATAGGACTGGGGTCTATTGGACCGACCGTACCTACCACAGCAACAGCCGAAAGAATCGTTTTAGGCCCCGTAGCAATAGCCTCAACTATATAGCTAGCAATAGCCTTAATAACGCAGCAAGAGCTAAAAAGTGCTATGTATATAGCAAACCCGGCTATTAGTCGATAAAACATACCAACGACGATCGCCATAAGGCCTATAGCAAGTTCAAGAGCAGCTAATATATCTAAAACAATGCTAACCCCGCTAAATATCACTAGTTTCTAGCGTGGTATGAGGGTATCGAAGACCTCGCGGCTACTGCAGCTAACCCCTCCGTTATTAATAACCCTATTAACCTCTTTTACTAGTCGTTATTAATTAATAACGACGGCAACGAGGTTAATAGCACTAACAACGAGACCTTCCTTACTACTACTTGTTTCAACTAACCCACCGCGGTTAATAGCAGCAACGTAATAACCCGCTTAGCTAACTAGTCGACCCTCTACGCGATCAACCGCATTAAACCCTCTTATAACGCATTAGTCGATAAAAATAATAACCCTATTGCGATATATATCACTAACCGTTACTCGTTAACTATATTCAGAGGGATTATCCCCAACTCCAGCGCAGCCCGATATTCAACCGGGGGTCACCCGTAGTTTCTAGCCCTACAAAAGAGGGTTAACTACTAACTTAACCCCTCTATAGCTAGGGCAGCCTCGATCCGCTTCGGCAGCGCTAACCCTATCGAATCCCTCGGAATAATAGTTATTACGACTCCCTTTAGCGATATAACCTTCTACGTAATACTAACGAATACCCCCTTCTTATTATCCCTTTATAATATAGACCGACTTAGCATAAGATTTAATAATATCGCTAACCAACTCGTTCGTAATAACCTCACGATACTAGTTATACGACTATGGGGCTACCCATAGTTTATGACTAACCTAGAAGAAGCTGTTATAAGTTGCAACCTCACTAACGTCGAATTACGCCGTATCTACTATCGTTTTAGCTACCCATCCGTCTAACGACTCCACAAAGTCCTCTAGCGCGCTAGCTACCCTATTAATATCGATATTATTAATAAGTTAACGAAGTTTTGCTACTATTACTAACTCCATAGCAGCAGCCCCCATCGGTTTAAGTTCACTATAAAAGACGACTATAATTTCAACTACGAGATCGTTATTAACGTTATATATCTCAACGGCAACCGCCCTGCTCTCTATATTATTAATATAGCTACTATATTTAATATAGCACGCTTTATGAAGGATATATCTGCTAAAACTATATAGCAGACCCTTTAGCTCTACTAGATCGACATATACCAGGGCCTACCCGACTAGATAGTTACTAATACTAGTACCTCCTTTCGATCCGCTGAATTTCGCTAATCTGCGCGAAGGATAGCGATCTCTATAAAAGAGGTCCTAGTTAAGGCTTATAATAGCATTAGGAAGGTCGAACGATACTATAAGCTATTACGCTAGGCCTATGAGATTATCCGGATAGAAGATCCCTCTGCTAACCCCGACGCTGCCCTCTAAATAGCTATAAAAGCTATTAATAATATCACTAGGCCTAATAGCCTAGTACTAACCCTGCTAGTATTTAGAGCCTACCCGCGCCTAACGGATAATTCAGCACCCTCACTATTAATTACGCAACGCGCCTAAGCTATATAAAAGGCTACTAATAAGATCCGCTAACTCTACGCTAGTCGTTAGGTTAACGAGGCTATTATAGCCCGAAATAGCCCTATAACTAAGCCTATGTTAAGCCTACCTCTCTAGTCGGAGGTTAGAATATAGCGCGAAAAAGATAGCTAGAAGGGCTCTTATTAGCTTATCTCTAATAATAGCTATAAATGCGTAGTTTAACTACCTAACGGGCTAAAATCCTTCCGGTCGACTATTATTAAACCTTACTACTAGTCGACCGACCTGCTAATAGAACCTAATAATAATAACAATAGGATTGCAAACCCCCACAGGGCAACTAAGGAAGTCTACGATACTATCGTTATTACTAACGATATAACCCCCGCCCTACTATAGCGCCGAGGCTAGCCCCGCTATAACCCGGCGCTAGGTCTAACTTTAACTACACTCCTCACTAAAACGGACGTTACTACTACTAATAAGACCTTCCTATCTACTAAAGAGCAATCCGATTATAACCTCGCTATTAAGTTATATAATAATAGCATAATTATAACCCCTAGAGAGCCTTTTAAGCAGTCGACCCGATAAGAGATCGAATCCCTTATTAAACGAGGCGTATTTAACTTTATTAGGTATGAACTTGCCCGCTATAGTAGGATCCGGATCTTCCGCTCCTATATTATTAACGAGGTTAAGGGTAAGATAACCTAGCCCTATAAGAAGTTAAGACTCGTTATTCAGGGCTACGCTAATAATAGTAAAGAGGCTATTTTAACCTAAGCCCCTACGATCCAAAGAGCTAGTTAATAGCTAATCCTCGCGATCGCCCCGTTATTATTAGCTAATAGCAAAACCCTTTAGATCCGCAATATCACCTAAGCCTACGTCTAGTCCGCTACCTATCTCGCCCGCCCTATCCTCGCTAAAATACCTACCTAAATACAGTATAAATACCCCGATAATACTATTATAGAGGTCGTGAAACCCCTCTATGGTATCGCTGAGGCCAGCACCTATTAATAAGCTATATATAGCTGCTACTATAAAGAGAGGCTCGAGATAGAGACTTCGTTATTTAACCCCTGCCTGCTTATATTAATGAAAAATAACCTATCTTTTGCTATTATAGGTATGCAAACTGACGATATATTAGGCCTATTAAACGACGCGTTTTCTGCCCTTGAGGAGGCTGAATTAACTAAAGCTGGTTTTTTAGCTAAACCTAAGCAGATCCTCGCTATCGATAACCCCCTCGTATTTAACAGTAGGATCGTAACGATCGATAATAGCAATACCCTCACCCTTCGCTAAAAGGACCAAGGGCTTAAGTTATGCCCTATCGACCCCTCCGCTAACAAAGCTATCCGAAAGCAGCAATACGTTAAATAACGCGCCCGCAGCGCGTATATTATATTAATTTGCTAACCCGAGGCCTATTTTAACCTATCCGTTGCTATATAATAGCAAAACCCTATAGTTAACGACGTTAGAATCCTCAACTAGCGAATACTCTAGCAGTCATAATCCCTCGATAGAGGCCTTAGTTTTATCCCGCTCAACCTCGCTACTGCGAAACTATTTGTTTTTATCGATAGATCTTTTGCTAATAACGACGACCTATCGTTACAACTAGGTTTTATTATTATACTAGCTAATAAGACTAATAATAATAAGGCTATTAATACGTTCGAAATTAATAGTAACGTCGTCTACTATAGCTCTACGAAGTCAAAACGCGTTACCCATAGCATACTAGCCTCGGAGATCTATAGTATAGTTACTAGCATCGATATAGCCTACGCGATCGCAATAACCCTCTAAAAGGTCTCCGATCAACTAGATCTACTATCGATATTAACTATTATTTATACCGACTCGTATTTACTATACGAGTGCCTCGTTAAGCTAGGTATAACGAAAGAAAAGCGCCTTATAATTAATATAATAGCACTATAGTAGTCGTACGAACGCTGCGAGATCGCAGAGATCCGCTAGATCTATAGTAATAATAACCTAGCCGATAGACTTACGAAGTCAACGCTAAATAAAGCCCTCTAATAGCTTATTAATAATAACAAGGCGACGATACGGATAGAGGGGTAGGTCGTTCGATAATAGCCGGGGCCCCGCGCGCAGTAAAACCGGGGATATATAGCATACCGGGGGATCTATAGTTATTAGGCTATTTAGGCCCTTTTTATAAGTAGTACTATTTAGTAGTTATCTCGACGAATATAGGCTATTATAGGGTAGGCACTAGCAGTAATAAAAAGACTGCTAGTATTAGAAGCCTAGTCAGCGGTTCGTTGCTAACCTAACCGGCGCTACGTTAGGCCGGCCCGGACCCACCTATTGCGCCGATTCAACTAATAGGAGGGCCAGGACCCCACACGCAAGGACTGCCCATATAGCCGTCGTAACCACCAAACCCACGATAGTTAGATATCACGAATAACTACAGTATTACGGAAGAACCCTATCTTTCTGGTACTATTACCTGCGCAGGATAGTTAATCCGACAGGATTATATCGGGGTAGTATAGAAAAGCATTATTAATACGAGCCTTTGCCTTATTAATCTACTAGCGCTAGGCTATAGGGCTAGGGCAGCCCTTCTTAGGAGTCTTATAAGGGGTAGTAGCTATAGTTTTAGCTAGGGCAGGCTCCTTGATATTAGTAGTAGTGCTAGTAATAACGCAGACTAGCTCGGTAGCCTAGGTATCGTTATTCTAAATATTATTAGTATTATTATTAATAACCTCCTCGCGTTAGGTCTTAGTATCTATAGCGAAGAAGTTCTTCTTAGCTGCCTGCTTGCCCTTCTTATAGTCCTTATGAGACTTCTTCTTCTTAGTAGCGGACTTATAAGTCTTAACCGGAGTACTGAGGTTAATACTATAGTTATTAACTTAGTTATTACTATCTTAGTTATTACTACCTTAGCGCGGGGAGACGGGGTTAAGTACCTTATTATTCTAGGGGTTAGTACCCTTATCTTAGCTACTACTATTATTAGATAGGTAAGAGGATAGGACCTCGTAGTTATTAGTAACTTCCTTGCCTTTAGGAGCTATTATTACAATAGTATTAGTTAGGCTAGCATTTAGGAGGCTATATTTAGCAGATTAGGATAATATTATTACTTATTATAAGAGGTTTATTAGGTAATAATTAATATATAGGAGAGAAGTAAATAAATAAAGGGTATAAGCATGCTTAAATAAAAAGTAGGTAGGTATAGTAAATAGAAAGGAAGGTATAAAAAAGAAATTTTATAATAAGGGTTAGTAGGGAAGGTGTATAAAAGTTAGTACCCTCTATTCCTTCCTATTTATTTTAATATAAAATAGAGAGATCGAGGGAAGAGTAGTTAATAGTAAAAATAGTAATAATAAAGGGAAAACCTATAGTCCTAATATTAATTTAGGATAGATATATTCGTTCTATTAAAAGAATAGGAAAACTATTTAATTATATACGAGGTGCGCACCTTCTTATAGCTCTTTTATTATCCTAGTTAAGGGAGAATTTAGTATTATACTTATTAACGAGATCGCTTATATTAGGCAATAGGGAGTCTCTTTATTCCTAGGTGTTATTTTTTGCTATAAAGCCTTTCTACTAGACGAGGTATTTAATAGTAGGTTTATAACTCCTCTATAAGACTCTTTGTTTAATAATATAATTAAGTTCCTATTCTTTACTACTATTAACCTTAATAGGCTTTAATAGCTAAGTCTTATAGTTAAATAGGTCTTCTCCCTAGGCTAGCTTATATAGCTAGGCTATAGAGAGGATTAGGTAAACCCGCTAGTACTTAGGAATATCTACCTTATAGGCGAGAGGACTAACGATATGCTTAATTTAGAAGGGTCCTATCTATCTAGAGGTTTATTTACTATTATATTATCCTAGTGAGTAGAATCCTTTGCTAAGTCGTATCTAGACTTTATCTTCTTTATTAAAAGTCACGTTAGAGTAGTAGTTATTATATCTCTCCTTATGCAAGGTATTCGCTATATTAATAAGTAGTAGTGCCTCCTTCTAATATATCTCCCTAAGGATAATAAGGCTCTTAGTCGGGGTGCTTATTTATATAACTATATTAAGGATACTTTATAGCTTAAATCCGAGTATAACCTCGTTTAGCAATTATCTAATTATAGCAAATAGGGAGTTATTAAGATTATACTATAGGGTAGGTAGTACGTTAGCCTACGGTATATTAAGGGATTCAGATATATAGAACTATATTACGATTTCAGCAGTCTAGTTTATTCTTTCGCTCTGCCCGTCTATCTAGGGGTAGTATGCTATTAAGAGGAGGAGCCTAATATAGAGGGTGTTAAATATCGCGTGCTATACTATAGAGATAAACTTAGGATCCTAGTTATTAATAATATAATATAGGATTCCCTAGTCTAAGAGAAAAAATACGTAGAGTAGGACTATTGCTTATTCTTTTGCTCTATAGGTTGAATATCCTATGAGAAGGATTATCTTCTTTAAGAATTTATATATTACTATTGCTAATATATCTTACTCCGGGAAACCTAGCAGGGCGTAGGGTCTTCTATAGGATAGCACCTTAAGTATATTAATAACGAACTTAATAGTAATAGTATTATAAGGGAGTGGTGGTGGTATTGTTTAATCGCCGGCACGTCCCTGCATAGGGCAAAGGGCGTCCGCGTCGAGCTATATACATACGCTATCCTATCCTATACGTAGAAACAAGTAGATAGAACGAAATTTAACCCTTCTAAAAGTAAAAACCCCCTCTCCCCTATAATCGCTATAATATAATATAGATATAATATAAACCGCTAAGCGGAATTATTACTACATAGTTATAAGGATCTGAGGCTCCGAATAGCAGCATATAATAAGTATGCTAACGCCGGGAGCGCGGTGTCTGAATTTCAGCGTATAGCAGTGCCGGTTAGTCTATTTAGTGACTTAACTAATATATGCTTACCTATAGGGAATAAGGGGCCTATAAGATAAAATGCGGTTTAGTAACGGTTATAGTATAGTTAGGGTACTAACTAGAAGCAATCTTGCGCTTAAATACGCAATAATACTCTAGCTATAGGGGCCTATTACCTAGCCTGTAACTAGATATTAATAGTAGGGCAGCTACCTTTACCTTAAAGGAGTCTGAGGCTTAGAGCGTGCTACGTTCTATGCTTCCTTTGCGATATACTATTGCAAGCAAATCTTAGTATAGAAGGTAGTAATAGTAATATACTTAATATACTCTAGCTACTTCTCCCCTAGTTATTCTCGAACGAACTATCCCCTATTGAACCAAGGAGTACCCCGTCTATCCGCCTTATAGTAGTAGTAGGGGTGCTTAGGTATCTTATAGCACCTATAGGAGCAGAAGATATTAGTATCTTTATATTAGAATATCTTATAATAATTAGTAAAGTTACTATAGCTACTTCTTGCTACTATTAATTAATAGAGGTTAAGTTATAATAGCATCTTGAGTTCTACTATAGGTTTGCTAGAAGCGAATAGCCCTATATAGCGGTACTTATAGGAGCTATTATAACTCTACTAATAGTTTAGCCGCCACCTTTCCGCAAGGCATACCTCCCTCTTAATATAGCTATATGAGGGTATATGCATTAGCAGGTCCGGTGCCTTTATTTTAGAGCTATATTTAGCAAGCTAATCTGCTATCTCGTTGCTAGGAATATCCTTATAGCTAGGAGTCTAGCGCACTAAGATAGGTATAGCTATCTAGGTCTCTAGAACTATATAGCGAAAGTCTAGAATAGCTTCTTATAAGGACTTTAGCAGGGCGCCTTCTAGATAGAAGACTACTATAATATTATCTAAGCATACTATAATAGCTATAGTATCCTTATTAAGTAAATTAATAGCAACCCTTAGGCTAGCCTAGGCGCCCTCTATTTTAGTATTAAAAACTTCTATATATAGTAGTCTATAGCAGCTAGCATGGATAAGCCTAGGGCCCCTATAAATTGCATAGCTAAAGCTAGTTTATTCTAGCTAAAGCTATAACCCGTCTATATAAACTATGAGATAGGTTAGGGGTAATAATTCCGCCTAAAGCAGGTACGCTTTAGCTACCTTATCCTTAGTCTCTAGTTATCGGGGTGAGTCCTGGAACCTAAAGTCTCTTAGGTATAGCTATAGGTAGGGAAAAGCTAGTATGCTTTATGCAGCTCCGGTGAGGTTTATAGGGCGAATAATATTACTACGGTTCTATAATAGCTTATAGCCCTTAATCCTTATAATAAGGGGGTGATGCTTATTAAGGCGTCTAAGCTATAGGGTATAGCGATTTCTAATAGATATGAGAATATTCTCAACTAGTGGTATGCTTAATTCTCGTTATATAATATTCACTAGCATCGTCTTCTATACTAGCAGATATTCCTGAATCGCGATATTAACCGCGACTTATAGGGCATTTATAAGCCTATATAAACCGTGGGAAACTAGCTTGAAGGCTTTATTATAGCTAGTGCCTTCTCGCTTCTTGCCCGGCCTCTTCTAGCCTAGGTATTAGATTTCAGCCCCGAATAATACCTTTAGCAGTATAACTATATATACCGCTTTCCTTATAGCAGCAGGCGGTGCTCCTGAGTAAACCTTATTTAGCCCCTATATATACCTAGCGACTTTTCTAGCCTTAGCTACCTTATTCTAAATATATTTAGTAAAGGTAAGCTTCGGGTTGAGGGTTATTCTAAGCTATATAATCGAGTCTAATAGCTATACCTCCCTATCTCTATAGTAGATACTAGGAAGTAGCTCGTTATTAGAGCGAGGCTTAATCTAATTAGTAAAGTAGATTAGCTCTATCTTCCCTAGGTCTAGCATAACGTAGTTCTCTTTGCCCTAGATAATAATATTATCGAGGATTTTCTAGGCTTTTGCTATCAACTCTATGAGGTTATCCCTAAAGCAAAGGATCCTGCTATTATTAGTATAGCTAAATCTAGTCTTCTTATCCCCAATCTAGTATATTAGCTTAATATAAAGGAGGTAAAGCACTAGGGAGGCTAGCGAGCCCTGCAGCAGGCTATAGAATAGTTTCTCTATAGGCGTAGTATAGCCCTAGTAGCATACTGCTACTATCTAGTTTAGTATTAAGTAATAGACCTATTAAATAAAGTTAAGTAGCTAACCTTATTCTCTAAGTCTCCTATAGAGATAGTTCTAAAGGATTGCGTTAAACGCCCCTTCCACGTTATTAGTAATAAAGGTATAGACCTAGCTATAGTTAAACCCTGCTATAACGTTATATACTAGTACCTCCACGATATCCGTAGCTAAGCGTTGAGGCAGCGCCCCTGCGACTGCTAGGTATAGTATCCTTTCTTTAATAATATGGTATACTACCTAGCGGGTATAAAGTCTCTCGAACCCCTTGCTAATAGTTAAAAGGAGCGAAATTAGCTACTAGCCTTTTAGCATAGAAGCATCTCTATTTACCTTTAGGATTATAGAGACTTCTGTAGTATGCTATACCCTCGGGTAATATCTAATAGTATAATAGGCCTAGTATAGCTTATAGATATAGTCCGAGATATAAGGCCGGGCTGCACGTAGTATAACTATTATAATACTATTAGCACCTAGGGTAGTATTACCTACTCCTAGTACTACGCTCTGCACTTCTTATATATAGATCTTCGGATCTATAATAATATTCCGCTGGGGTACTATAGGGGTATATAAGTTAATATCATCTTCTGCTATATACATCTCTAGTAGTTTTATCCGTAAGAGAAGTGCCTTCTTAGCTAGTTCGGTGATATTAATTTCACTATTGCATAGAGGAGGGATTATAACTGCGATTTAGGCTTATACTAGCTTATAATCTTATAAAAGTCTATATTATTATCGATTTCCTCGATTAGCTTAGCCTATATAGCAGACTTCGCTCTTCGAATAGCATAATTACATCGTCTTTTAGTATATATAATAGCTTCCGAAGTCGGATTCCGCCTATATTCTACCTTATACTTCCGATCTGTTTTAATATAGGCTTTATCCTACTATATCGCACCCTTTCTATTAGGGCGGCATCTCTTCCCTATAGCAAAGAGCGCTACTTATAGTAATAAGTTTAATCCCTCTATAGCCCTATTAAGGTTATCTATAGTATTAAGAGCCTCTAGCAGGGTCTATATATTATATACTACTTTAGTAGCGAACTTTGGTATATTATCTAGGCTAAGCTTTAACTTACCCTTCGCTATAGGAGCGGTCCTACCCGGATTGCTCCTAGCACAAGGGACTATAGATACTAGGGTTGAGTGATTAGAACTAGTATATAGATAGTCTGCAACTTCGGTCCCAGCAAGTAGTATATCTAAGAAGCAGAGGTTAAGCATATTTCCACGCCGGTAGGTTAGCACCCTAGCGTATTAAGGAGGGCTATGCTCTAGTAGTCTATAAGTTCTATAAGTAATATTTCCCCTCTACCTATCTCTACTCCTAGCTACTAGATATAATACTTAGCGTTAAAATCCCCTCTAAAGAAAAGGCATAGTAGCAGAGTCTACTCCGAAAGAATATAGAAGATATGAAGCTTATTGATATCTCGGTATATATTAAGGTAATATATCTCCTAAAGTTTAACGCTAAGAATATCCCGGTATAGCGTCTATAGATCTAGGCATATTATAAAAGGGGTTAGTATAGCGATCCCTTTCTGAATATAAGTTAGTACCCTAGGCTATATAGCCTGCGAGTTCTAGGTCAATAGGAGAATATAAGGTATAAGCAGAGTTCGTTTTAGTAAGATTAAGTTCCTACTTAGTTATATACTAGGTTTCTTAAATAAAGATAATATCGAATTTATAGTAGTTAGCGAATATTAGGGCGATATTATGCATTAGTCTAGCCTTTATAATATTAGCTTAGAACACGGAGTGCACCCTATTTATAGTAGCGCGATTGAGATCTCGTTATTTATACTAAGGTAGTAACTTTAATATTTTATCCTTAATAGGAGCTATTATCTAAGTCCTCTAAATCTTCGGAGGGTATCTCTATATTACTACTACTACCCTTAGATATAATACTAAGGAGGTCTTTAGGCGGGATATTAGTAGAGGTAATAGCTTATATAGCAAACTCTTCCCTACTAGGGTTAAGGGTTCTTAAGGATAGGTCTTAGCCCTCGTCCTAGACTTATTATAAAGAGGTTAGGCTCTCCTAATTCCACGTCGCGTTTTCAGATGCTATAGCGCTAAATTAGAGACCCGCCTTATAGATATAGTAGCGCTAGCTTTATAAAAATAGACTATAGCACTATCTTTCTATCGTAGGTATAGTAAGTAGTTTTTATTAGTAGCCTCGTGCGGGCTGTTGCAAGTCGTATAGCGCACCTCGTTTATATCGTTAACTCTATGCTCCTATCTGCTATAGCGTTAGCAGCGCGGCGTTCTAGAGCAGTCCTTATACTTATATTACCTATAGCAGGTTTAGCACTGCTTAGGGAGCAGCTTGCGGTTAAGGTGCTTAGCTTAGTAGGATCTAAATACCTAGAAGGTATTAACCTTCTAGCGAAAGGTGACTATCTAGGTATAGCGCTCTTTATCCCTAGTCGATAGCGCTAGAAATGTGTATAATATAATAACTAGTTATCCTATAACTTATTCGATTTCATCCTATATAAAGGGTTCTAATAATACTATGCCTTCGTGGTTTCGAATTATAGCCTTGACTCCTCGCAGAGCATATATAGCCCAAATCTCGGATCCCTTAATACCTATTATATTAAAGTATTTAGATAGCCTAGCATAGCGAGTAAGTATAGCTATATATGCTCCTTAGGACGTCGTAGCAATTGTAATACTAGAGGGTACCTAAGTCGCTATTCTAACGTCTAAGTCCTTAACTTTACTAACCTATATAAGTCTTATATAAATAAATATAGGCTCGATTAGGGGCTCCCTATACCTATAGCCTATAGGGAGCTAGATAAAGATGCGAAGGTTATCGGGGTTAGCTAGTTATAGATTTCTAGTTCCTAGTTATACCCCGCCCGGACCGCTTATAGTTCCTAGGTTATTTCTAGGTATTCTTATAGCATAAGCTACTAGATAGCTTAGGTTCTTAGAGATAGCTCTAGCATAGCTAAGCTATCCGGGGCTTCTACTAAAGGTAGAGTCTCGGTTGCTATTAGCGCAAGTTCTAGTATTACCTATATTAGTAGAATTAGTAGTAGTAGGATAGGCGTGATCTTCGTAGTTCGCTCTATAGCAGTACTTCTCCTTGATTATAAATATAAGTAACCTAGCGTAATATTCTATAGCCTTAGCATAATTAGGCTTAAGTTATTATAGAGTAGCCTGAATAGTATCTACTAGAGCAATTATAATAATATTATAGCTCTCGCTCCTCCGTTTGATTTTAGTTAACTTATTAAGCGTAGAATCTGCAGCCCTAGTTAGCCCCTAGGTGCCCTTAATATAACGTGTATTCAACGCGGTATTTATTATTAGTCTATGCAGCTTTAGTAGCTACTTAGCGGTCTATAGCGCGCCCCTGACGTTAGGCGTAGCTAGTAACGAATCTATATATCCTCGATTACTATAAACTCGTTTCTTATATAATAACTTCAAAATCGACTTCTTAGGCGATTATAAGGGGGTCTATGCTTATTCGAGGTTTATCTAAATAGGATATATAGCATTAAATATAGCTTGAGAGGGAGGTAGTAGTAATAGCATCGCATAGCGCGCCGAAGCTATAGCCTCAGCTATAGCAGTTATTGCGAAGTCGGAAATTAGCCTTATTAGCGAAATAGCAGTAGCAAGGTGGCCTTCACTAATAGTGCGTGCCAAGAAAAATATGAAGGAGGAGAAGTTGAGTATTATAAGGGATATCTATAACGGGGATAGGTTATAGCTATCCTAGTAGCCTTTAGTAGTCGATTTAGTTCTCTTTGCACTAGATGCAATAGGCGATATATTATCTTATAAGCAACTTCTTATTATAAAACTAAAAAGTCGATATTTCTGCTATTATATAGTCTGCGCTAAAGTAGTATTTTTTGTTATAGCTAAGGCGGAGAATTGCAGGTATTAACTTGCGCGGGATATAGAGTCTCTAGGTGCTATTAGTAGCTATATAAAGGATAAGCCCTTCTAGCAATAGACTCTAAGGAGTTATTTAATAGCGTTTTAGGGCCCTCCTAGTAGCTCTAGCGCTATTTTCCTTAGTAGTAGTATTAAATAATAACTATTACTTGCCTAGTTCCTTCTGCTAGGATCGGAGTTATTTGAAAATTTTATTATACCTCGTATCGTTAGTATAATTATCTATAATCTTAGCGATAAAGTCCTCTGAAATGCTTATAGTTATCTCCCCTATTGCTCCGTAGGCTTAGGACTTCTTAGCTAACTAGTTAACTATGCTTATAAATCCTATATCGTTATCGTTATTATTGCTATAGGTTATTTCCGCAAGAACGTCGCTATCCTCAAACCTATTAGCTCAGCCTGAGGCTATAAGCTATAGCAGGTGCGAGAGGGCGTTAGGGATAATATTAAGCTTCCCTAGTATAAAGGTAATATTAAGGTTAAATTGCAATAGGTAGTTCGTAGCGCTTGCGAGCTGCAAGTTAGCCTTATTAAAGTCTATAGTCTATAGCGAGGTATATATAAGAATTCCCTTCGTAGCTATGTAATCTATAAGAATTTATATAAGGTGCTTATTTAATGATACGAGCTTATAGAGCTTTTTTATAGCCTATACTACTACTATTACCTCTACCTCTATAGCAAAGTATTGCTTTTCTAAGGGTAATATAACCTTAAATAGAAAAAGCACTAGTTAGACGTAGATTTGCATAATATCTTTACTAGATATATTAGTACTATTCTATAGGATACTTAGTTAGAATACTATAAGCTTAAAACCGCCTTTGCAGGTATTAACCTTAAAAAATATAAGCTTATTTAGGTTATAATAGTATCTTATAACCTAGTTATAGAGATTCTCTTAGAGGGCGTTCTACGCCTCTTGCTCGCTTAGTATTAGCTCGAATAACAGCTTTTGGACCCTCTTTATTCAAACTACCTTTAATAGACTATTAGGAAGCATGTTTTTATTACAGAGTTTTGCAATAAGGCGGGTCTTTCTATCCTATAGTAGCGTTATAATAATATTATACTAGGATATATCATATCGTAGCTATCTAGCTATTCCGAGGTATCTCTTAATATTATAGAGAGTTTTCGGGAAGCAGAGGTTCTTAAAAGTTGCAATCCTATCCTCTATTTATTTAATACTATTAGTATTTATTATATAGCTAAGGAGTCTTACTTTAGGAAACCCTGCAAAGGACTTCTTAGGTCTAATATAAAGGTAGTTATTCTCAAAGAGCTTAAGAATAATATCAACGTGCTAGAGATAATCCTCGTTATTATTACTAAAGATAATAATATTCTTAATATATACTCGAGCAAAGTACCTATAGTTATACAGGAGGCGATCTATAAAACGCTAGGCGTAGGCTAGCGAGTTCTTAAATCCTATAAGGATAACGTTAGAAACCTCGATACTATAGGGACTTATTACTACTATCCTATTGTAGTATCTTAAGTAGATTAGTAGTTAGTAGAAGAACCTAGTAGTATTAAATATTATTATACGTTTCTTCCCTCTAAGGGTATTTATTATATCGTCTTGGTTAGGAAGCGGGTATATATCTAGGATAGTAATTCGGTTAAAAGGGCGGAGGTTAATAATAACCCTGCCTTTTTTTATACTATTAACTACTCGCTATATAACGAAGAGCGGATAGATAACTAGGATTAGCCTATTACCCTATACTATCTTGCTATTAATATATATCTTACTATAGATATTCTTAACGACTTCGAGGTCTTTAGCGCTAAGGGGGTAAGGCTTTACTATAGCCTTCTAGTTTTGCTACCCTTTAATAAGCTTAATATATATACGTTAGTCGTCCGGCATAGGTATGATCCCCTTATTGCAGTAGACGTCTCGGTTATCGAGGATTTCCTTAAGTCTACTAGCAAAAACTACGTCCTAATTGCAGATCTCGACTCTATCCTTGCTATATATAACTAAGATATCTCTTAGCTTAGATATTCTATAAGATAGAATATTATCCGCTCGATAAGGCGGTCCTAGGCTAGATTTAGCAAGCTAGGTTATAAACTACGCGCTAGCTGCTGTATTACCTATAGCTCTATCGAATTCAGATTGCAAGAATAAACGGGGTTCGGCGCAGAGTGAAAGAGTCAGTATAGATAGGTGCAAAGTCGTAACGTTTATTCTTCTCTAACCCTCTAGTCTACTATATAAGGGTATATAAGGATTAGAGGACTTATCTAAGGAGCTACCTAGTACCCCCTACCTATAGACTTCCCTAGGATAGCCTATTACCCGGGGTGCTACTAGTATTCCCCTTTAATAGACTCCTAGCATAGCTTATTATCCGAGGTGCTACCTAGTATCCTCCTTCTATAGACCCCTATAGGGTAGTCTAGTAAGTCTAGTAAGTCCTTTCCCCTATAATTTTATCTAAGCTCGTAATATAATCCCCCCTCTCTAAACTAGTCTATCCTTAGACTAGGCTACTCTATAGTTATCTAGAGGGTACCTAGTGCCTACCTAGTTACTTCTTATAAGCCTTCCTAGTTTATAGTTCCTATAGGTCTAGAATTTAATATCCCTAGGTCTAGCTATATAACTCTTCCTTAAATTGCTAGGTAGCTTAGAGGAGTAGTTAGCTAGTAGTAAGGTATATTATAATCTACCCTAGCTACTCTTATAGCTCTATACCTAGGTATTAAGGGACTTTATAGTTTAGAGAAGCTTAGAGGAGTAGTTAGCTAGTAGTAAGGTATCTATCCTCTACCCTAGCTACTCTTATAGCTTTCTATATAAATAGTTTAGAGAAGCTTAGAAGAGCAGTTAGCTAGTAATAAGGTACCTATCCCTTACCCTAGCTATTCTTATAGCTTTCTATATAAAAAGAAAAGTAATTAGAAGCGCTTAGAAGAGTAGTTAGCTAGTAGTAAGGTATCTATCCTCTACTTTAGCTACTCTTATAGCTCTCTATCTAAAAGGTCTAGGGCTACCTAGTAGTTATCTAGATACTTATAGCTAAACTCCCTCGCGAGGGTTATTCCTTCCTTTATAGGGTTATACCTAAATATATTATTATTTAGGCTCGTTTTTATCGCTTTAAATTCGCCCTCTAAATTATTATATTTTCTGCTCGTTATTATATTTTTTAGTAGCTTATAGGGGTAATAAAGATATTCTCCCTCCAGGGGTGAAAGCGTTTATTATTATTATATAGGGGTTAGCTAGTAGTTATCCTATAGTTACCTAGTGCCTCCCCGTTTATAGTAGGGTTGAATAAAGCTAAATAATATAATAATCTAGGGTTTATCCTCCTTTTAGCTGCATAGAAAGCTAACTTTAGCATTAAATCAAAAAGTATAAATATTATTCGAAATTTCGCCCTGCTAAAATCCTTCCTCTTACTTCCTTAGATTTATAATATTAATAAGTTGCTATTAGTCTCCTGCTCCCCTAATATTAACTTTATCTTAATTATTATATAATAAATCTATTATTATATCTTCTATTACTAATAACGCTGCTCCCTTTCCCGCTAGTACGCCGGATGCTTCCTATATCCTGATAATAGGTGAGCTCCAGGGGTGCTCCTGCTACTACTACCTCCTAGCATAAGCGAAGTAGGAGCTCCCTAAGGGCGATATCCCTAAAATCAAGCTCCTCGCGAGCTTAATTATCTATTTTAAGAGCAATAGTAAGTATCTAGTCCTTAGCTAGTACTTATCTAGTGCTTTACTAGCTTTTAGCATTAGAGTTTATTACTAATTTATATAATTCTAGATATTTTAATTAAATATAAGCGTTATACTAAAATAGGTAATAGAAAAGCTTATATTAATGTAAGTTTTATATATTATTTTCCAGCCCTTAGCTGCTCACTCCCTATAGCCTACTCGTTATATAATAAGCGCTATTAATAAGCTTAAGCGCCTTATAGACGAGGGTAGTACTAAGCCCGATATTTTATCCTAATATAATAAGAATAAGGTAGGTTATCTAATACCTCTCTAGTACCTCTCTAGTATCTAATCGCACTTAGGAGGAGATCCTTCCTGCCTAGCTTATAATTAAAAAGGCCCTCTAGGCTAAAAAGAATAATACTAATATTATACCTAAGAAGCATAAGGCGGAGGAGGCTAAGATCTCTATAGAGATAGAAGACCGCTAGGTAGCTACTTTAGAGGAAGCTACTACTTACTAGTAGTACCTCTCTAAAGAGGTAGAGAAATAGACTAAGTTATTATATAAGTAGGATAAGGAGCTTTGCTATTACTACTCCAAGATAGAGCGGTTTGCTAAGTATTAAGCAGAGGCATAAGAGTTATAGGCTACGCGCGCCCAGGAGTTAATTAACTCCTATAATAAAGTTATAAGTTCCTATAAGCCCTATTAATACCTCCCTAGTACTTATCTAGTTAATTTCTAACTTTTTTAGAATTATAAGGTTATTACTACTAACTCTAGTAGCGAGGATAATAGCTCTAATAAGATAAGCGCTAGTACCTAGGGGGTTTAAAATTTTTTAGGAGTAACCCTAGTAAGCTATTAATAATCTCTAGGTAGTATTATCGCCTTTAGGCATTTTCTCTTTCTCGTTTTCTCGTCTTATTAGGGGGCCTTCGGGCTAGTGAATTCGAATATCTAGCTAGCATACCTAGTTTCTAACTACCTACTAGTTACCTATTGAATTATACGGGGATCGTGATATTTCTGCTTGTAATTTAGCTTTATAGTCGTTTTATAAATCAATAGATATATTACGTTATAGTTCCTATGAATTATCTAGTTTACTATAGCCCTTCTATTTAATAAGGTACTAATAGTTCTATCTAGGGCCCCTATAGGTAACGATATGGTCTACTATATAGATATTATTATTATTATTATCAATTAGGATTTCTCGTAATAGGATAGCTAAGCTAAAAAAAGGTTCTAATTATATAGGCGCGAAAATATCATAAATTCGGTAGTTTTTATCTATTTATAGCTTATATGCTTATCCCCTATTAATTACCCGTTAGATCCTGAATAGGCCTAGGTACGTATTAGAAAGTTCCTAAGAAGGCTACCTTTGCTTAATATTTTTAGTCGAAAGTAATATAAGGTCTCCTATAGCAAAAATAATAGGGGTCCTCCTCTAATTATAGAATTTGCTATATTTTTTATTATATTTATAGAGCAGGTTAGTAATAGCTAACCTCTAGGTAAGTAGACCCTGAACTCTATCGAATGCTGCTAGGACTACTAAGCCTTTTTATTAGGGTTCGATATTATTAGGTCCGCAGGGAGAATATCCTATTAGTAGTTTAGCAGGTAGTATTTTAGTAGCCTCATAATAGGAGTTATTATAAATAAATTAAGCTAGGTCGAGCTATATTACCTAATTATCCTAGTTAATATTATAGAAAGCTTATAAAAAGTGCTTAATACTCTGATTTTAGCGTTCTATTTAGCTATTAGTTTAGGGGTAAAAAGCGGTACTAAGTTTCCTCCTAATAACTAGTAGGTAGTATACTTCAGCCTAAAAATTGCTAGTAAATAGCGATCCTTAGTTAGATATAATAGCTTCTAGGAGCCCGAATATAAGGAAAACATATTTAGTAAGTAGTATAGCTAACCTGTTAGCTATAAGTAACTCCTTAGTAGGGATATATAGGGAGTATTTCATAAATCGGTTAATAACGATGAGAATGCTATTATAAGGCTTATTCCCTACCGTGAGGGATAGCAGCAATTTGGTGATAAAGTTAATCGATATTTATTAAAAAGGCCGGGTAGGTACTAGTAGGGGTATAAGTTCGCTATATAGGAGGTAGTATCTTAGTTTCATATATTAATACGTTATATATATCTTAATATATTCCTTTATATCGCTCTTCTGCAAATTCTAGAAAAACGACTTCCTAATCCTCTTTAGTATCTTAATAACCCCCTAGTAACCTCCGGATAGTTCGTTATAGAACGCTCTAAGGACTTCTTTCCGAAGCGGGTAGTTATTAGGAATATATAAGCCCTTATAGTATTATAGGGTACTAGTATTATCTAGTAACCACCTTATCCCTCGTTATTCCTACTCCTTATTAATATAAAAGGGGTCTTTCTATTAGGCTTTCTTAACTTAGTCCTAAAGCGAGGGCCTAAGTTATTCAGGGAAGGTATTTAATAGTTAGGCACCTTATTATCGCCTAGTATTTACCCTCTAGATAGTAGGTTAGTTAAACTATTATAGAAAGTCCTATAGGAGTAAGTCTCTAGCTTCCTCGATCTCTATATCCTTAGGGGTATAATTAGGTCTTTATAAGAGTCTATTAGCTAGGTTATAGCAACCTAGCTAGTACTCGATTTCGAAGTCGAATATCAATAGGTCTTATAGTAGCTATACCTAATAGCTATTAAGCGTCTTCTTATTATTAAGGTATTAGTAACCTAGGTAGTTAGTAATAAACTAGATATAGTGCTAAGAGTAAAGCAAATAATGCTACTACCTCACTGCTACCTCCCTAATAGCTAGTAGCTCTGCTTCTAGCGTGCTATACCGCAGTTGCACGCCCTTAAGCTTCTAAGATATAAATGCTACTAGTCTCTATACGTCGCCCTCTAGCTAGCTTAATATCGCCCCTATTATAAAGTCTAATATATTAGTTTTAACGCAAATTAGGAGCGTAGGGTCGAAGTATTATAAAATAGGTGCCTCTATAAATAAAGCGCGGAGCTAATAGAAGGCAACTAGTGCCTTACTAGTTATAACTAGTTATCCTTTAGCTATATTAGTAAGTTAGTTAGTAAGCAGGCTATAGATTTTGGAGTAATTCTTAATAAATCTCCTATAAAACCCTATAAATCCTAGAAATTACTAAATTTATTATATTATAGTAGGTACTAGCTACTTAGCGATTGCCTAGACCTTCTCCTACTCTATAGCAATACTATCTAATAAAACCACGAACCTAAGAAAGTCGATCTATTCCTTATGGAATTCGCACTTATCGGGGTTCGCATAGAGGCTATTAGCTCCTAACCAGGTGAGTACCTGCCTCACCGCCTCTATATAGGAGTCTATATTATTAGTAAATATTAAAATATTATCTAAGTATATAATATAAATAACGTTAACTAGGCCTATAAGTAACTTATTAATAAACGTTTAGAAGGTAGCGGGTATATTAATAAGCCTAAATAGCATAATATAATATTCATAGTAACTATATTATATATAGAATGCTATCTTCTACTTATCTCCCTCTCAGATCCTCACCTAGTAGTAGGCGTCTTTAAGGTTAAGCTTTATAAAGTACTTTACTTAGGAGAGCTAATTAAGGATTTTATTAATTAAGGGGAGAGGGGTGTAGTTCTTAGTAATCACCTAGTTAAGTCCCTAGTAATCTATATATAACCTCAACTTACCCCCCTTCTTTAGAATAAATAGGATTAGCACCCCTACTAGACTTATTAATAGGTAAATCTATCCCTTTTATAGGGCTTTATAGATATAGTTCCTTAACTCTTCTAACTCCTTCTTAGCTAATAGGTAGATCGGTCTAAATAGGAGCTCGGTCCTAGGCTCTAGGTTAATAGGGTAGCTCCTAGTAGTTCTAAACTCTAGTATAGTTCCTGCTAGGTTAATATTAAATACTTTTTTAATATCCTAATACTCTAGTAGGATCTTTAGTCTAGTATCCTTAATATCCTTAGGTTCCTAGTTATATTCTTAGTAAGTAATAGTTAATATCTAGTTAATCTATAGTACCCCTATAAGTACTACTCTTACGTCGTTTTTAATATATCTAAGCTCTTTTCTAGTTATAATAGGGCGAATGCTCTTCTTATATAAGGGAAAGGTCTAGCCTAACTCCCTCTAATTAATATTAGGGCACTCCGATATATACTAAGAGATCCCTAGGATAGCATCGTAGCTATTACTATTACTAATCCTAAAGTTATATAAAACCGTCCGCTAGATGCCTATACTATTAGTTATTTAGGTAACTAACTTCTATACGCTATAGTTAGGTCCCTTGGACGCTTATATTCCCCTTATAGGTTCTAAGTTATTAGCTTCTAGTTAGGTATCGGTTATAACCCTCTAGTCTATAATATTCTTATTAGCTCTGCAATTAATAAGCATAGTACTAGTCTTCTAGCTACTTGCAACCCGGACCTATATTATTATTTCAAAGCGATATAGCTAGTTGCTATCCTACTAAACTATCCGCGTGGTTACCCGGTTCTCCTCTAGTTATTTACTAGGGTATAGTTTGCCTTTATAGCAGGTATAGCTATATTTCTTATAATATAGGCACCTTAGTGAGATATAGCCTTTCCTATTATAACTATAGCAGATAGTTTCCCTCCTAGTATCCTATAATAAGTCCTTAGTAAGCTCCTAGTAGGTATTAGTATAGCTACGGTCCCCCTTTGTAGTCTTAGTCTATTCCTCTGGATTAGTAGCTTAGCCCTCTAGTTATTATCCCTTATAGTTAGTCCTCTAGTCCCTTATTAGTAGCCTATATACTTATATATTAATTATAAGTTCGGCGTTCCTAGCCCTTATATTAAGTTCGAGCTGCGATTTTAGTAATCTATTCGCTATAATATAGTATTAGAGCTTAGGGTCTAACCTAGCTATTATATTAGCTACCCGGATCTCCTCTAGTTATTAGTAGGGGCTCTCTGCCTCAATCCCTTCGTAGTAATTAATAAAGTTCTAATATAACTATCCTAGTTGCTAGTAGGCCCGTTTAAGCTGAGTTTATATACTAAGGATCCTAGACCCCTTATTAGCTATGCTATTAGTTAACTAGTCCTCTATCGTTATCTAAGTAATATTCTTTACCTTATTATTATATTTAATAGAAAGGTATAAGGTCTATCGCTTTACTACTAATCCTTCTAGGCACCCGGTATATATAGCACCTTCTTAAGGTCTAAGGTAATCTTATTTATTTCGAATTGCGCGTCGAGGTTAAATATAAATTAATTATAATTAGTCTAGGTGCCCCTTTTATACCTAAGTATCGGGAGGTGCTTCCCCTAAAGTTCTAACTAGTGCTTCTTCGCCTCGGGGTTGCTACTAATAACTACTTAGTAGGTAGTAGGGTTATTTATTAGGATTAATAGTTAGCTAGCTCTTAAGGCCTTAAGATATTCTTATTTATACTTTAGTTAACTCTTCTTTTCTTCCTCTTTAATAAGACGATTTAATTTAGCCTCTATTAATTAATTAACTAGTTCCTTACTAGTACTCTCTTTATTATTCTAATTAATAGGTATCTTATCCTGAGTTTAGCTATTTGGTAGCTCCTATCTAGCAGGGGATCTTACCTCCCTAGTAGACCTGCGGGTAGGTATTATTATTATATATAATACTACTCTAATAATCTACACCCCTATTAGCATAAGTAAGAGAGAAGAACGTATTATAAATAGGGTTTAGCGTAGAGTAAAAGAGTTAGTATAGATAGGTATAAAGTTATAATATTTATTCTTCTCTAACCCTCTAGTCTATTATATAAAGGTGCGTGAGGATTAGAGGATTTATCTAGGGAGCTACCTAGTACCCCCTACCTATAGACTTCCCTAGGATAGCCTATTACCCGGGGCGCTATTAGTATTCCCCTTCTATAGACTCCTAGCGTAGCCCGTTATCCGAGGCGCTACCTGGTATCCTCCTTCTATAGACCCCTATAGGGTAGTCTGGTAAGTCCGGTAAGTCCTTTCCCCTACGATCTCATCCAGGCTCGTGACAAAGAACTAGCGCGAGTTTAATTCTCCTCCTATAAGGGTGATAATATCTACGTAGTTAACGAGGTTAGCTATCTCCTCTGCTTCTATTAGGATAATATAGCCTAGCTGCTAGCCTCTTTGGATTATTATTAGCCTATCTATTATATTTCGTATGAGGACGAGCTTAGGGTTATCTGCTATAACTATTACATTAACTACGCCTATATAACTAGATTAAAACTACTAAGTATTAAAGCCTTGCTAGCTTAACTTAGGGAGGTTAATAAAGCTAGTAATAACGAATGCATCGCTCTACGGGGGAATAACTATAGTATAGGCGTTATTAACTTATCTAGTTACTAAATGCTATCTCCTGAACTAAACTAGACACTATATTCCGTATACTAAGCGGAACTTAACTATACCCTTATTAAAGTCTATAACTAGCCTGTGATCGTTATAGAATAGTATTCCTAGCAAAAGATTCGCTCTAAGGGTATTTATAACTCCAGCTATAATAATAATATAGCTATAGATCTCCACGTCGTTAATAATACCTAGGATATAGAAGTTAAATATAACCTGCTCTATTACCTAAAAGATTAAGTCTACTGCGTTTATCTTCTATAGTTCTATTATTTAAAATATAGGATTTCGCGCAAAGCATAGCACCTAGTTTCTATTAACTAGAGTTATTAAGGCGCCTATATCGATATAGACTTCCTCTAGGCTAGCTATATTATCGCTTTTTATATTAAGGCGGAGATATATCTATTTAGCTAGTATTACTCGTTTTACTAGTTTTACCTAGGTGTTGATAATTTAGTTTTTCTTAAGTAATACCTATGCGTTATTTACTAGGGGAATCGCAACGAGACCTGCGAAATTCACTATATTATTAATATAATATATAGCGGAGTCTATAACCGAAGTAGTTAGGGAGCTCGCTAGCGGGCTTCTTGCTATAAATACAACGTCCGTTATCTAGCTTGCTATTTCCTCTTTGCGCGGTTGCTCCGATAGGGCAGCTGAATCGTGGGGGACTTCTTATATATCTAGCAGGATATAGCTGCTATTAACGAGGTTATTAATATTATAGTCGTCGTCGTGATCCTCCTATATATAATAGGCATCTAAGTTAGTCTATCCTAGTCTATTATATTTCGTATAATATTAAAAACCTAGGTTTCTTTATAGCTAGTTCTATAGGCGGCGATCTTTCTAGTTTTAATAGTTATTAGAGCGCTAGAAGCATTGCTAATGCTCTAAACGCTGCTGAGGTTAATAACGTTATTAGGGTTGCGGATTATTATAATTATCCCGTTAGAAGTCTTAGTTATTCTATTATAGTCCCTTGTTATTAGTCTATATTATATCATTAGATTCTTCTATTATATAGTTAATGCTAATTAGCGCCTAGAGTCTGCGCTAAACTGCCTTGCGTTTTTTCTTAGCTATATTAAGGTAATCCTCGAGAGTATCGCTAGTAGTTAGTTTATCTAGGAATTGCTAAAGCTCTAGGTTAATTATATTATAGAAGATTATTAATAGCTAGCTAACTATAGATATTAGTCCTATTTACGCTCTATTATATTTAAAATAGTTCTAGGTAAAGTTACGAATATCTTTATCTCCCTTAAGGTTTTCTATAGTAAACCTATGCATAGCGATCTATTAGATAGCCTCTTATTAGGTTAGTATAAAACGTCTCTTAATAGCATCGCGCAGGGTATAATATCCTATGTAGAGGTAGTTCTATCGTTTAATTAGCCTGAGTTAGTATTCCTATTAGCTAAGTGCTTTTCCTTATAGCAGAGAGCTCTAATTCTATATAATCTCTAAGGTTATAGCTAGGCTAGTGGTTTTAGCATCTAGGCTGGAGATCTATAGATCTATCTCCTTATAGCATAGAATATCCTAGTTATAAAAGATAGGCTCTATGCTATACTTCTTATTAGCATCTAGCTAAAAAAATACTATACTATTAGGCAAATCTACCTTCCTATCGGGTTCCTATAGGCTATAGTATCCTAGTATTAGCCTCGAGCTAGCTAAATACTTAAAAGAGTAAAGCCTTGAGACCCTAGGCTAGTAGCTCCAGATAGGGCTCCTAGGATAATAGTAAAAATATTAGTAGTAGCGCTAAAGTCTATTATAGCAGCTAGGTCCTCCCTACTAATAGGTCCTACTTCAGCAGGCCTATAGTAATATTATGAAAAATTTATAATATTCTATAAATTTTTCGCTCTAATAGTCCCGTAATAGTATCTTCTAGCGCTATAACTCGTAGTTCGGGGTTTTTACTACTCCTACTATAAATATTATTTATTATAGCTCTTACCTTAATAGGAGGTCCTAGGGGTTCGATATCTAACTAGCTAGATTAGATAGGAGTTATAACTCTTTCATCTCTCGGGAGCAGAAGGGTAATTCTCTCGCTAGCTCTATAAAGGCTTTCTTCTCTAGATAGGGGTATAAAAAGTACTACTATTGCTAGAGTATCTCTTATAGCTACGATTATAATAATAACGCTAATTAATATAACTATATAGTTATTAGGCTTAAGTATCTAATAATAGCATAGGTTAGCTTTTGCCTTCTAGCCTATATTAACAATATCTATATAGGGTATATAGTTATTATCCTATTAGAGAGAGGCGAGGTTTATTATTTAATTGCGAAATTATTTACTAAGGCTGAGGGTAAAGTTATAATCCTCGTAAGCCTGCTAGAAACTATAGAGCCTGCGAGCCTCGTTATAGTATCTAATTCTAGCTATATCTCCTATGTTATAATATTCCTCTATAAGAGAGGGATTACTATACTAATTTAATATTAAACTTGAATAATTAGCTATATAAGTCGATAGTTAAGACCTCTATCTCTTTAACTTCTTTAACTTCCTTCCTTTTAGTATATAAATACTTTTAGGAGGAGGTTTCGAGGTTAAGTCCGAGTCCTCTACCTCGTTGCGAGTCTTTATAATATAAGGGAGGTCTTAGATAAGGAAAAAAGAGATAGGTTATGCTATTAGATATTATAGTCTTCTTACTAGCCTAGGGCTATAATAGGGGTTGCTAAGACTGCGAGTAAAACAAGGAAAAGAGCAATATAAGCGTGAATAATAATAAATAATATAATAGGTAATTATAGGTATATCGTAATATATTCTATAATAGCCGAGCCTTCTAAGCTATCTGCTAGAAGTCTCCTACTTAAAGGATAGGCGTTGAGCCTAACTGTGGTCACGTGGAATGCCACGCGATAGCCGACTATATCACCAAAAGGCGTGTGATACTAGGCCTAAGGAAGCTAGGATAGGATTATTAGAGCTCTAATAGGGAGTACCTTATAATTAATTATAGACCTAGTAATTAAATTAAGGCTATATAGGTAGTAGTTAATATAGCCCTATAAGGTTACTTATTAGTATAGTAGACTACGCTAGTCCTAGTATTACTATAGGAGTCTAGCACCCTACTAGTAGAAATCCTCCTCTAGATAATACGAGTATAATACGCCCTAAGGCTAGGATCGCTAGATTCTAACTACCCCTTAGTTATATGTATATAGGGCTATAAGCCGCTCTAGAGCTAGGGCCTCTAAATAAGACTAATAAACCTAACTAGTATAATAGAGAGTATACTAGTATTCCCCTACCTAGTCCTTCACTTAAGGGACTATAGGTTATAGGATACGCCCTATAAGCTCGCGCTAAAGGAGATAGTAGCTAAGAACTACTTATACTACGTATTAGCCCTATATCTGATATATATTAATATATATATAAATAAGTTATAGCTAAGCCTAGATAAGAGTAGCTTTAATTATATAATCTACTAGGGCTTATAAGATATTATATAAATATCTCATAAAACCCTATATAAAGAAGATCTATAAAATATATAATAAATAGTAATACTTAATAATATACTATATAATTACTACACAGTATATTACAGTACTAATGATACTGGCTATACTGTGGATAGAAAGGTCTAGAAAGTCCTAGAAAGCCCTATCTTTAATAAGCTTTCTAGCTAAAACTAAAAGGGTTTAAGCTATGACCTTAGTATATAGCTAAGCCTAAATAGGCTAAATATATACGTAATCTATTGCGTAAGCGATTATATAAGCTATTATATAATAGAAGCCTCTAGAAGGCTTAAGATAAGTATAAATAACCCTCCTTTCCTCCTACCTAGCTACTTATAATATGTAAGCGGAAATAATACTTCTTTTAATACCCCTATTATATAAGTAATTATTACGTAATATAATTACATAACCTAAGAGGGCTTATAACTAATCCACGCTAGCTACTACTAGCTTCTATAAGCAGAGGTATTTAATATAGGGGTAGATGGGGCCTAGGTAGGACTATAGGCTATAGTTAAGCTTATAGACTCTAATATAAATAGGATTATTATTTACCTAGATAATATCGCTATAGTTTTCTACCTAGAGAGTACCCTGCTATTATCTTTATAAGACTGTATACTGGAGTTCTAGAGGCTTACCCTAAGTTAGACTATCCCTATTATAATATACTAGACTTTAAGCTATATAGAGATCCTAGGTAGTAAGATAGTAAACGAGCTTATAAAGAGGTGTATAAGAATAGCTTCTCTAGACCTATTATTATAGCTACCTACCTATAGCTATATAAAAAAAAGGGGTTTATTATAACTTATAATAATATCTAGATACCTAGTAAGTATCTACCTAGCTATATAACTATTAGTATATAGAGCTTAAGATATCTACCTAGCTTATAGTAGAGCTATAACTACTTTCCTATATAGATTTATACTACCTTATTACTATATAAAGTAGTTATAGAGACTTTATAATATATTATAAGCGCTTTATATATAACAATACTAGTATATAGTGCTCTTATAAGTACCTAAAAGCGCTATATTACCTATATTACTACTAAAAGGTAATTAAGCGGGGTACTCCTTAGTTTAATAGGTAGATATTTATATTTAAATAGCATAGAGAGAGGTAGTGCGAATTTATTAAAAATACCTCTAACTTAAACTTGTTCACTAATATATACCCCTATTAGGATATACTTTATAATACTTATAAGTAGTTATACTTATTATCTATTATAAGGAGGCGAGGGTATATAAAACCTAGGCCTAGGCTCCTTTAAGAAAGAGGTATTAGCCCTACTTATATAATCACTCTTATAATTGGGCATTCTAGGTCCCTATAGCTAGAGTACTAATATATAGCTTCTACTTAAGGCTTCTAGATAGGTATAACCTATCCTTCTAACCTTGTACTTCTATTAAAGTTATTAATCTAATATACTCTTAATAAAGGAAAAGAATACTTACTAAGCTAGTATAGAGTACTAGCTAGTAGAGATATATATAATAACTTAACTTAACTATTTAGCTCCTTTTAGTATTACTATAGCTTTAGCTATAGTACTTCTAAGGGCCTCTTAATCTTATCTCTATATATAGAATATCCCGCTTAGTAGATAGTAGGGAAGGGGGGAAAGGGAGGGGATATAAGGGTACTATATATTACGTTTCACTTTTAGGCTATATTTATAGTTAATATCTTTATTTTCTTCTTTAAGATACTCTTCTATAGTATTTAACTCGACGCGGGCGCCCTTTGCCTCAGAAGAGGACGTCCCGGCGATTAAATACAACCAACTAACCAACCAACCTTACCTACGCGCAGGAAGCCGTGACGCTTTCCGGAGAGAGCGCTAGGGCAATCTATTGTCATGCGCATCTTGTCAGGGGGGGCACCAGCTCGTCAAGTTGCTTTGTCATCTGGATCGCTATATCTTTCTCCTCCCCAGCCGAGAGACCAGGCTGCTCTTATGCGCAACACCATCAAAGATTGCCTGAGAAAGTTAGGTGGGGTTGATCTTAGCATAGCCACGGCAGAACTGTTGGTGAAGGCCGTGGCGATGTCTGGGATTCAGTCCTGGTTCCTCCAGGTGGGGCCATCCCTCGATGGGTGGCAAACAGCTCTGGGAGGAGCCGAAAGATTACTGATCAGTGATGTGCAAAATGATGTTATTGTGTTCTCTCAGGTCTGTGGATGGAAGAAGTTCTGATCATTTTCATAGGCCGTGATTTTCCGCGATGGCATCTGGCCAATGAAAGCCGCCGACATTGTCGCAGTCTTCGACCTCGCGGGGGAGCACAGCGAAGTTCTCAAACAGTGGTACAACATCTACTCTGATAGGGAATCTTCTTGTAAGCTGGGCGCTCTTGACTTCCTCAACGACTGCAGGTTCTTGCTCCCCGCACACGAGCTCACTGGCTTGGGCAAGAGCGCCGGCACTCCCGTCTATCGATGTGTCATTGACGAAGCAAATCCTTGGCAGCCATCCAATGGAGCAAACCACGCGATCGATCTAGTCTTACTCTTTGGTGGATTTGACCTGTCATTCTCGGCGGCGGCAGAGCGAACAGGCGAACAGATGCGTAAGGCTTGGATCAAGTTCATCCATTCGCAGGAGCCTTGGTCTCCGACAACCTACGCGGCCTTCGGGCCGTATGGCATGTTTCAAGAGCTTAATGACATTGAATTCAGTACGAGACGGCCAGTGGATCGGTTGAATTATTTACAGAGCGTTGGCTCAGAGGTGTTGGACCGCGTCGCATTCAACTTAGCCAGGGGCAAGATAAGCTTACTGAACTAGGAGTTAGGATAGCTGCCAAGATCTCATCGATTTCCAATAATGGACGTTGCTCGGATGTTGCTTGTGTGCCAGTGAACTCTGAGTTTCTCCTTGTCCACGGGAAACATCATCCCACCGGCTGTTTTGCGCAAAATACAGATCGTCTGCTAGTCTCATGATCACCCCACACGATCTCTGCCTTTAGTTGAGTTCGAGTCTTGGTTTGTTTTTGCACAGTAGTCTCGCAGATTCTACATGATGCTACTCATGGAATACCGCGTGACACCAAGGCTTTGCTTTAACAGAAATGACGCCTAGCTACTCGCGACATGGCCAGTCTCAACCGTATGCCTTGGAGGTGGATGCGGCGACGTGTTTGGTTAGGTCGATCAAACGTTGGGTGATGTGGGGGAGGAGCGGTAACATCGCTGTTTGCGGGGTGTGGAGGAAAGTCTGAAAAAGTGTTGGCAGCCTCGATGTGGAGGGAGGTCTTGAGTCTAACAGGGCCGCGGGGAACGGGGTTCACATGAGTTTGGTTCAGGACATTGGACGACAGAGTAATGGATCATCAACCAAGTCAGGCCAAAACGACTCCATCTGTCAGATTCTTACAATGGGAGCCATAACAAATTGAAGTCTCTTTCTGTCGTAACAACTAACAAGGCCGCATTTACTTGCACACTCGTTCAAAAGACCATTTATTTTTGCCCTAAGCAGCCAGACTTGCCATCGTGCGCCCAGGTTTCAAAAAGGTGATATCAACTGTACGTTTCTTGTTAGTTAGGCTTCAATTTGCAGGAGGACGCAAGTCATCATCGTCGGGGCTGGGCTGGCTAGTTACTAGGGCTGATGCTTGGGAGAAGAGGCATTCCTGTCACGGTCATTGAACAAACCTCACAACTAGATGACATGCCTCGGGACACGCATAATGCCCCGCCAGCAATGAAGGTTCTGAATCGCGCCGGTCTGGGTGACAGCGTGCGCAAGCTTGGTTACCTGGCCGATAAGGTGCATGGCGGAAACCGGACGGAACGAATATCGCCAGCCTCAGCAATGGAGTCCATGGGAACGACTCAGACAGGCTAGTCGCGCTACTCCTGGGCGACCTAGCTGGGATCGTCTATGATCATTCCAAAGATCTGCCCACGGCCACCTACCTTTTTGATTAGCGCGTGACGGGGGTCGGACAGGATGAGAATGAGGTCTCGGTCGACGCGGAGAACAGCCGCACTAGCGAGAAATCGCAAATGTCCGCGGATTACATCATCGGAAGCGAAAGTATCGTTCGCCGGTTGGTGGTGAATTTCTCGGGAAGAACATGGGATGAGCAGATTGTGGCAACAAATGTAATTTCCCTTTGACACGATCTTCGTTGGCCCCAACGTATCGTCGAGACTGACCATCGGGGCAGTGTAGATGTACTACGATTTCGAGCAGTTCGGATACACCGACTCAAACTTCATCCTGGACGCAAAAGACTGGTTCATGGCGGCAAAGATTACCGAAGACGATCTTCAGCGCGTCTTGTACGGAGAGGAGACGGGACTGACGACGGAAGAAATCATCGCCCGGTGTACCGAGAGGCTCAGGACCGTATTGCCAAGACGACCTCGACCTGAGCAGAAGAAAATCGTCGGCATAAGCCCGTACGGAGTCCATCAACGCTGCGCAGAGAAGATGCGTGTTGGCGGTTCTTGCTTGCTGCAGACGCGGCGCATCTCTGCACCCCGTTGTACGCCCCTTTCCTAACTAAGTAATCGATTCATCGTTGCGCATTGATACTGACAGACCGACCTCGGTAGCGGAGGGCTCGGCCTCACCGGGGGCATTTTGGATGTCGGGGGGCTCTATGAGTGTCTGTCAGGAGTCTTCCTCGGCAAGGCGGACGAAAGCATGTTAGACGTCTACGACAACGTACGTCGGCAAAAGCATATGGAGATCATCGACCCCGTGTCCAGCGAGAACTTCCGACGAACGTTCGCTGTCCACCATGTTAGTGTGCTGGAGACCGACGGTTTCCTCAAGCTGTGCAAGGAGACCGAGTCAGATCGCGAGAAGGCGATAGAGATGGCCGAGGTGAGATTTTGGATGACAGGCCACGTAGCGTTTTTCTTTAATTTTTTTATTTTTTTTTTACTTTCTCGCCGACTTACTGATCTTGGAATAGGGCGCTCAAGCACTTTGCTGTGACTTTACGCAGCACTATGCCCCTGGAGCCAACGGCATCGGCGCCCGCGTTAGTCTACTTTGAGAGTCATGGGTTGGAGGGTGGATTTTGGCCGTTGACTCGCATGTGTTGCCGATTAAACTAGACGTGTTGTAAACAGGTCTCGAGTTGCAGAAGGAGCTGGCTGTTCAGCATGAGGCTCGAGTCTAAAACGCGCAAGTCACGCCTCGGCTGTGGAGTCTTCGGCTCTGCATGAACTGCCTTCAGAACCAGTCTCTCGGATCCTTCCGCTCATGACAGGCCTTCCTTCAAGCACTAGCCATGTCAACAGACTGCGGATGAAATGAGTTTCCCACCCGTAACCGGCAGGCGGCATCGGGGCCTGGGGTTGTCAAGATTCAGTCAACGCACGGAGACTCGTAACGAACTTGGAAACGGACGAAAAGTCTAAGGATTGGATGTTGGTGGTGGTGGTGGTGGTGATCTTTGACCGCCGGGACGTCATCGTATGAGGCAAAGGGCGCCCGCGTTGAGACGAATACTACCTGTCTAGAGAGAGAAAGAATGAAGATGAAAATACCAGCCAAAATACAAACAAGTTCCAAAAGCCCCCTCCCTTCCTAATGTGACATGTAATAAACGCTGAGCGGGAATTCCATACGTTGTAATAGTGATACAATGGCCCTGAACAGTACCAAAGGATTAGGTGTTGAAACAGAGACCGCAAACTAATCCGTTTAGTGCATAGGAGGGCCATGTGACCCCGCGAACTACCATAGGTATTCCGAGGTTATAAGAATGAGTCTTCGAAGTGCTCTATCTAGGTGCAGCATTCTGAGCTTTCCAGTTCAAGGTTTTGACCAAAATTGTCAAGGTAGTCCGTAATTACTGCTGAATTTTCATCCATCATTCGGCGTGGAAAAGACCCCGTTTTTTCAGACATAGATTTTACTTGGTGCATAGGCGGGCGAGGTGCAAACTCGGGATTGTCTGGTTGCCAAGAATCAAGGAGGGACACAACTCAGGACCTGTCAGACTGGGCTAAACAAACCCCTCTCGTTTAGATGCCGATGTGCCACGGACCTCGAGAGCACGTTCTCGCACTCCTCCCACATCCCTGGAAGATTCTTGATCACGGTAGATTCCGGCGATGCAGGTATGCTAGCAACAGTCTGAGAGATTAGGGCATGCAAATGGGCCCGGCCCCCTTCTGTTCCTTCTAGAGTCGGGTGATATCACACAAGAAGCAGGTCGTTTTGTGGATGATCGAAACCTTAAAAAAAGCCTCCTTGCCTTCGTGGAGCCGTCCGATGGGTGAGGGGGTGGAGGTGAGGAGTCCTGGGGCCGCGGGCCAGCAACGTTCACTTGAGGTGAGCTCTAGAAGCTTGTCAGCCGCGGCGGTGGGCGCGCTCAGGTTCAGACATGAAGCAAGTTCCTTGCTTAGCTCACAGTCCAAGCGTGAATCCTGAACACCCAGAAAGAGACACGTGAATCGAGGACTGCCCGGAAAGGGGCATATATAGGGCGCACCGTGAAGAGGTCGAACGAGAAGCGGCTCAAGTGATGGATTAAGTAAGGTTTGAGGCTTCCCCGAGGGCGTCTGACGGCAATGGCAGCCCTCAAGAGATTGGAGACTGCCCCGGTGGTTTGCTCGGGCTGTGCATCTTTTTGTCCAACGCGCCACGAGGACAGGGGACGGACGGTTGCCGGCCGAATCCTTAGAAGGGGGGAGGAAAAAGACGAGATGGACGGGTAAAGCGAGCAGCCCTAATAAGGGCTGTTTCCATGGAACCTTGCTGGGTCGGGGAAACTCTATTCGTATGACGCTCTTTTTTTCTCGGTTGAATTTCTCGATTTGCCAATGGCTAAGCCCCTGTTTGTGTCCCGGCCCCCAGCTTCAGTCATATGTGACCCGACAAGGGCGGGGGAGGGGGCTCGACACGGTTGATACCCATCTAGCCAGAGTAGAGTAGTAGAAGAAGACTTCTGAGTCATTGGCGTGGGACTCACGGGCGTCAGCACGTTGGTTGAAGCCCCCAAAGACACGCGAGAAAAAGAGTATTCCAGAGAGCCGTTTACAAGTGTGGCTGCGACGGCGCTGCCAACAGTTCCCACAACGGCTAAGTGTGTGTGTGATGCCGAGGCGGATCGTTCTGCCCAGTCCCACCCCTTGCCGCGCGTCGAATTATCTGCCCACGCAGCAAAATGGCTTGTCTGCCCACAGATGATCCCTGCTCGACCGGGTTAGGCTGGCGTTTGCTGGCTAGACTTTGGGCGACTGGCTGTCTTACTCGACCGATGCCACACGCACCACACACACCTCTCTCTCCCTCTCACACAGGCTCACACAGGCTCGACAGGCTCAGCCGTAGGAAACATGTAAGACTAAGACAGGCTCGGCTTGCCTTGCTTTGGCTCGCGGAATCGACCCCACCTCTTAAGAGTAAGAACGCAAGCAAGAAGTGGACCCTGAATATCGCGCTTTCTCTTTCTCTCTCTCTCTCGCTCTCTCTCTCCCTCTCTCTCACTTACTTCGTTGAGGTGCGTGCCGTCCTGCGCCGGTCTTTTTCTCCGCCATTAGAACTGTGCCGGCTCTTCCCACACTTCACGGTGACGCTGGAAGTTGATGCCTGGTGCTGCTGCTGCACGCCTGTAGCAGTCCAGTCATGATACCCAGCAATCAACCGTTTGATGACCAAAGAGACAAGCTTCGATCCGTTTCCCCTCAGGCACAGACTTTTTTCCCTTTTTACCTTGTTGCCGTTGTCCTCTCGGGTTCTCCGCGGTCAATCTGACAGTATATTGCAGTTCTTGTCCGTCGACTAGTACTTGCTGTGATCAGTCCGAGCAATACTTTCTCTCTCTCTCTCTCTCTCACTGCAACAAGAAAAAAATCAATCCGAACCGCCAAGGGGACAGATCATGGCATCCCCTGAACAACAACAGATGGATTCTCTTCGAGAGAACCTAAGCCGCGTAATTCTAGACCAACTTGCGGAAACGTTGCGGGATTATCCGTCCGGCAGCTTATCGAACCCGGTCCTCCGATTCGAAGCCTTCATTCAAGATGGCGAAACCGAGACACAGGGTGGATCACCCCGCTCTCCGGTCGTCTCGGTAAGTTGCAAATCCTCGGACTAGGCGGGCTGGGCTGCGGTGATGTGGTTTTGCGAGAACTAGCATATTGGTTGACAAGACGACACTTGCGCGAGGAAACTCGAAGTGCAAATCAGACCGTTTTTTCCCAATTCAAAGGAAGAGAAAAATGATATGCTCAGCTTCTGGCTTTTGGTTTCTGGGGATTTGTTGGGTTTCTCGTATAAGCCATATCCGGAGTTGGTTGATTGCGAAGGGCTAACCAGCCACACACAGAAAATGGTCGACCTATCCAACATCATATCACCAAGCGCAACACAGAGCCCAACCACGAGAAATCTAGGAAGAGAACCACCCCATGTTGCAACGCCCCCTACCGTCGCCGGGCAGGTAATTATGGAAGACTCCGGCCCGTCTGGACCCAACCAATCGTTGGTGCATCTACCAACGCGACTACCACCATCATCGCAAATTCAGCAACTTCCGCCCCCCGAGAATGCAGTCGTAGCCGGCCCGTCAACTTCTCGGAGGAAGGGAACGGGTTCCTTGAGACCTATCAGGGGATCTGGTCGAGTTGTGGAGGAAGAGCCAGATACCCAGCGGCAGATGCAGGTTGGCAACAGTTTCCCCAAGCGCGCCAAAATCCAAGCGGACGTGGTGTTTATTCCTCAGCAATCGTCCATCGAGAAGTTCGTGGTCAGCATCTGGGACCAAATTCACGGAGGCATCAATCTTGACCCGCAGAGCCTACTCGAACAGTGGCAGTTGACGGCAACAGCGGCCACCGCAACCATCAACAACGCGGGCAAGATCCACGTTCCCGAGCAGCTCGAGCTCGGCTTGCTCCAGCCGCCGTCCGTGATAGACGGCACCATAGCCGAAGTGGACGTGGAGGGGACTTTCAACCGCAGCAACATCTTCTGCCGGAAAGTCACGCAGGCGAGCCGCGCGTGCCGCTCCATCGAAGTCATTGTCCAAGCGCGGTGGATCGAGCACTTCGACTCGTACGTCGAGCTGCTCGCCATCACGAACCCGGGCATGTCGCCGACGAAGCGCCGCAAGGCGGCGCTGATCGAGGCATGCAACGATTTCGGGTGGTCCGAGAAGGAACTGCGCAACAAGATGGCCATCTGGCGCGGTTACAAGGAAATCAAGGACGCCGGTGGCTGGGCCGCGCTTGTGTTCGCCGGCATGGGTCTCTACCGCTTCTGCAAGTACCGCGTCGGCTTCAACCCGGATAGTATGCAACGGCTGCGATGCTTACGGCCGCGGATCGAGGTTGCTGCGGATACTTTGCATCCGACGTGGCGGCAGCTTCTTATGATTGTAGGGGAGACGGCGCAGAGGCGGTTTTGCGGCCACCCGCACGACTGGGTGGTCCGGCAGGACGGTTCGGATCCGGTGCCCTTACGTTCGACGTATCTCGAGTACGATCCGTATTTCAGCTTCGAACAGCTCGAGCACTCCGTGATGGACATGAGCGCATGGGGGACGGATGATCCGCGGTGGGTGCCCCCGATCAACGCCGTGGCTTGCGTCCAGGGGATGCACACGTGTCACTCGTGTGGCCAGGAGCAGTCAGAGGACCCCAAGGTCAACTCGTGCTATTGCTTCCCGACCCTTTTCGGATCCGGACGGCGGAGCCCCTGCCCGGTGCAAGTGTTCCGCACGGCGGACGGGCGCAACAACGGCCTGATGGCGCTCTGTTCTTTCGAGCGAGGCGCGGCGATAGGCGAGTTTGTGGGCTTGGTCACTAAGGATCTGCGGGATATGGACGTCATGGACAGTTCGACAGGAGTCCGGGCATATCAGATCTGGCAAGGACGCCAGGGCAACTTTACGAGGTTCGTCAACCACAGCTGCAAGTCCAACGCGCAGTTTCAGCAATTCGTGTGGATGAGCACGCAACGCATCGTTCTGGTCAGCAAGGGCATCGAGGCAGGGCAGGAGGTCACGGTGGACTATTCTGGGAGTTACTGGCGCGGTCTGGACAAGGAATGCCTTTGCGGAGAGTCGTGTTGCCGTTATAGGCATAACCGAATAACCGCGAGTTGAGGAATCTGGCTGGGTCACATTGTCGGGAAGACACAGCGGGCACACATACGCAGCCAGTGCAGCCACGCGGTAAGAAAAGGAATCACAAAAAGAGAAGAAGAAACAAAAATCCCTTCTCAACGGCCGACGTTTTGCCCTTGTGGGACTAGGCCTGTGGGCGAACATTGACCATGTCCATCTCACGGACTCTACTCCCTCGCTCTCTCTTTTCCTCAACAAAGGAAAGCAACGGACTAGTCTTCACCACAAAGGGACGGCACCGGCGAACAGACAGCACTGATTCAGTTAGTTTGATCCCAAGCTTTTCTCCCTTGCCACCTAGAGCTTTCGTTGATGGCAAAACCGTCCGATGTCGCCGCCCTGCCCAACTTCCCTCTCGTCGTCGCAGCACGGAAACCACTGCGTCTGCGCCTGTCTCTTGGGCGTTTCGAGGGTCAGCCTGTCGGAAGGTGAAAAAAGGTTTGCTGGCATCTATCTCCAATCCGTGTCAGCTGTATTGCGGTGTTTGTGTCATTCATTAGCGGGTTCCAGGTTCGTGTCAACACGCACGCTAGAGCGCCTAATCCCCCCCCCTTGAATTGCTCGAACTACCTTAGCCTCGGCCCGCCCATCCCCGGTCCATCTGCTGGCGGTACTGCTTTTGCTCTGCCTACCTTACTTTAGCTGGACCTTACGTAGATGAAGTAGTTAGGACGGTGCTGGATGTCTCTCAGCCCATTTACACTTTGCTAGAGCTCAGCCCATTGTGGCGGCTTCTTGGTCCGCTCCTATTTCTGCTCCCCTCGCGGATGGCCTCTATCAGCTCTTCTCGAAGGTACCACGGCGTAAGGTCGTCGAGTGTGTTCTTGTTCTGGTTTGCGGTGCTCGCTTTGGGCGTGCTGCTCAGCGTCATATTAGCTGGTGTTTCGGGTCCAGGGTCTGAAAGCCTCGTCTTGACTTTAGACGATAATAATTGATTCAACAACGCCGTGAAGTGGGTGATGAATGTCCCCATTTGTTCCCCGCCCTTCGTTGAGATAAGCTTCAGCACCACACAAGATGACCCTCGCGATTCTGACGTACAGGTGAGGGCCCTCAAGGGGTGGACTTGTCGCAGGATTCACTCTACACGGAGCTTCTCCTGAGCAATTCGCCCTCAGTCGGAAACCTTGGCGGGCGTTTGTGGTAGCGAAAGATGTGTGGGACAGAATCGCGCCGGTCGTTCTCCCGCGCGCTGCTTTTAGCCTCCTTTGGACTCTTGGTACAAGCACGGCCTCCTAAGCTTTGTCTTAGTCAAGCGCAAGGAGTCACGAATCGAATCGACTCGAAGCGATCAAGAGTTTCCATTATTCATGAGTTGTGTTGTTTTGTAAATCCTGTTATTCGTAAAGGTTGCCGTTATTCTGCCTCTAATTTCCGCACCGGTGGCTTCATCTCGGCGCTCAGGGGCCGGTCAGGGGGTGCTCAGAGGGCCCCAAGAATAACGACATAAGCCAGGAAACACAGCCGAGGGGTCTCTTCGATGCCCCTCCCCTCGCGTCGTCGGATAGAGTCAAAGTGCGTAGTCGTCGAGCTGACGACCAACCGGTATCGCAACTCTGACCTGCGGGTGACTTCGAGTTTCCCCCTTCAGCGATCCTCGATTAGTTCAACCGACGGCCGCGCCAGGACTTAGACCTCATCCATCCCGAAGTTGACAGTTCAAGGGAGAAGGTAATAGCAGAAAAAGAAATTGCAGGCGCTCACAGGCATGGACAGGCGGTATGAGAGACACCGAGTTGCCCCCGACCGGCGTCTCTTCCAAAGAGTCTAGCTGGGCAGTAGGTTTTTTCCACTGCAAAATTTGATACCATCTTGGGCAGCTCGAACCATACCGAACTGGCCGCCCCGAAGTCATGGCCAACCGAGCTGTACCTGTGCTTCTTGGCGTCCAATGATTCACTGTCTGACTTTGGGGGTTTTGAGCTTCTTGACATGCTTCCAATTGCAGAAGGCGAGCTGACACCTCCTCGCCCACGCTTGGACAGGCAGAAGGCTCGTTCGTAAGCCATCACTCTAGCGCGTTTGAATTGAGCCGTTTTCGGATTTCTTCCCGATGACGAGATGGGCATTGGCCGGAAGGAATGGCCTGCAACAGGAGTCCTGTGTGGGCTGCACACGACTCTCGTAGGTGAAAGCGGTGCTGAGGATCCCGCCAGTCAAACTCCGCGGAGACGCCGTCGGGCACTAACACTTCGGAAAAGGTTCTTCAGCATGTCCGACCCCCCAGGGGCTGTTCATCGTTGTCGACCACCCAATCCTCGCTGCGCCTTTGTGTTGTTGTCCGCTTCTGGGCTCACCATGTTATCGTCTTTGTTGTCCTCGAGTCTTGTCCATCGGACATTCTCTTCCATCAAGAACACGACGTTGTTGGGCGTTGCAGGCCTTGGGACGATGACCCAAAGGGGACGCTTGGACTTGCAACTGTTAAAATCTGCTCGTTGCCCTAAACTAATTTTATTCGGGAGGCATTTGTCCTTCAACCCAAAATCTAAACATCAACACCTAGCAAAGTTGTTCGGCAGTGCCGCACTTTCAGCACTCCGCTAAGCGAAGGAATGCGTCCTCTATTGCATGAGACGTTGACACTGTTGAAATCTCTTCGACGACCTTGGTAAGAGCTCGAAGATCTGTCAGGCCACTATAACCACGGTTCATGCGGTCATCACCAACCAACGAGACGCCAGCTCCCAACAAAATCCATCCTAGAAACGCGATAAGACCATTCGGAGAACTCTTCCAAGATTCTTAGGTAGTTCAATGAGAAGAAGAAATTATTGATCCACAGGGAATAATCGGTGTGGTGCCATAAGACGAGATCGATCGCGACATGAGATGCCACGATTCTACGACCCCCAACCGCGATCCAACAACCATCGCCTATCTCGCCATCTTGCCAAGACTGTCTGCATCACTAGAAACTACCGAGAAACGAATGTTACGTCGCTAGCCCTTTTCCCCAACCAGACGAAGAAGAAAGTATGCAGTCCTTGCCAGGATGCAGCCGGTTTCTCGGCGAAAGAAATAGCGAACGACAGTGCGAACGGAACCGACACACTCGGACTTTACAGCGAGTAGTGAGCTATCTTCTAGGTTAGTCGAGTTCTCTATTGATTACCGAGGTCTTCCTTTGCGGAAGGGGCTTACGGAAGCCTGGCAAACAGGCTGGAGTTGACTAGTCAGCCAACAATGTTACAGGGTTCAGTATGACCCAGAGGCAGCAGAATCACAATGACCCTAACGCAGGAAGTGGGGTGGCATGAGGCACTCGATTGATAATATCTAGTTTCTTGCGCTGACCAGAGGTTTGGAGATCACAGAGCAAGACGAAGCGCGTACGGCATCCTGGAAATTCCGGCTTGAAGAGTAACGGCCCAGGAGAACATAGGAAGTCGAGAAGTTCAGTATGGATTTGGACGAAAAGAAAAACTTGCCAGGTAAGGGACCTGTACCTCTTGCGCAATGTTCGTCGCTAACGCGAGGTTTTCGAAGACTAGAATCAATTCGATAATTCTCAAGAAACTTTTCTTTTCCGGTGAACGCCAGACTTGTCGCAGAGCTCCTTTCATTGATTGTTTGCATGACATCCGGATTCAACCATCCTTTGGACTCTGGCCATACCTCACAGCGTTGTACGACCTGATAAGACGAATAGCAGTTGCGCTAGTAGCAGCAACAACTACCACATCAACAAGGTTTGCCTGCGAAGCTCTGGTTTTGGCCGAGTCGGCCTTGCAAAGTACGCTTGGCAATTGTTCTTCCCGCGATCAAGCCGGACATTTGCGGACGATTCCAATCGTCTTCCGCAGCTCACAAAGTCAAACTTTGGGAAAACCATCAGTCCATCTGGCATTCTTGTCAGTCATTGACTATCCTTCAATTTTGCCCAAGTTGGACATGCTAACACACTTGACACAGGGATCGTAGGGAACGGTTTTCAAGGTAGTTTACACAAAGCGGACTCTAGCGCGATTTAACTTGGCACGAGAATCTAACCATTCGGCGGTTTTGTTACAACGCAGGGCATAGCTACACGAAGCCCAGAATCGGCTGCATGGCCCCTCATGATCGTTACTCCGCCTCAGACAACATGCAGGAAGCGGCGCTCTTGTAGTGGCAGAGCAGATAAATCGTGGTTGAAGGAATGAAGACAAGCTTTTGGTCTTGTCGACACGTGACGCTTGCCAGGGGGCAAGCTCGTCTTTCACTATTGCTGCGGAAAGCCCGGTAAGTATTAACAGTCCGAAAGCAAAACGCAGAAGCCATGCTAACTTCAGGAGAATAGGACTTGTGTTATTTTCAGCGGCACAAAACTCGAAAATAAGAAAGATTGGAAGCGTTTCCAGCTTGCTTCCAATGCAGGCCGCTTGGGCTCTGAAAAGCCAGTGGATCGAATGAGCACAGCAAACATTAAACAACTCGATTGGCCTCAGAATACGATACGAAAAGGACAATATCTCATGTCGCTGGCGTCTTCCAAAACTACGAATTGAGGCAGACAAAGTGGAATACGAGAATGGGTATGTCTTCAGTCCGAATTTGGGGAATAACGCTAGGCAATCGTGGACGACGGGATGATGGCTAACGTGCAGTTTGCAGAGTATCCCCCCGCACAACAGATTATCTTTGGTCTGAAAGCCAAGCAACGTGAAAAAGGTTGAGGGGCAGAATGAACAAAGGTCAATCGGTATTCCGATTTTTCTCATTTCAGCTATTGGCCTTGGTTGTGGAAAAAGTCAGGGTTTGGTGCGTCTCAACCAGAGACGAAGCCTGGGCACGTTCTTCACTCAGAGCGGAGGCAAGTTTCTGTCCAACGACAAGTCATACAGAGAGAGCTTGGTATCAGATGACTAGGCTGATTTGGACAAAGTCTTGTGCAGTGCGGCCACAAGACAGCCGAGCCTTCAAATTTTGCGGAGAGGCGTGGGCGGTGGGATCCAGCATGCAAAATTGTAAGTATCAAGCTGGGCAAAGACGAATTCTGTTCAGAACTAACAATCAAAGAAGCAACTAGTTTTCTCAGAAAACCACGTTCCGGTGGCAGACATCAATTTCGGAGTTCCAGGTATTTGGCAGTGCAGGGCTCTTAGCTCTCCAAGTCGGTATGCATGTCTCACGTTGAAACGCATTGCCCAGCCGCATGCGAGAAAAAGGAATAAATCGAATAGAACTAGTCATATAGTTGTCAACTATACGGCTCGTTCCTTCCAAGTTTCAGAACTGCTTGAAACTAGTAGAGCTTTCAGACTCTGACAGATCCAACAACATCCCCGGGCCCCCACGAGTTCGTGCTCAGACGATACGCCGATGACGGTTGGCTAACTAGTTCCAATCCCAGGATCTGTTCTATAGGCTAGAAACATGTGCTCCTTCCGCAGAGATGCGAAACGCGACGTGCCAGTCGGAACCAAATGGTTCGTTGGTCGGCAACCTACCTAACGATCAATCCTCTCCTCCCCCCCAAATCGACCACGGTCTAGTCCCAATTTTGGGTTTGTTCGAACGGAGCGTAAGACAACTTCGATTCAACAATTAGAGATTTGCGAGTGGTGGAATGTCGCAAAAAGTGGCGTGGTTGGGATTTCATGGAATTGTACGCAGTGGCGGCTGGTACACGTTCGGACGGAGAGCATCGGGTCCGCTTCGAACCGGCACACTAAGGTAATCAGTCTGATTGAAAACCAATTGGTTTAAAGTTCTTTTCAACTTGTCTCTCTGAAGAGTTGCAGGAGACGTTCTACTTTGTTTTGGGAGTCGCCGATTCCGCGTCCGTTTCCGCTGAGTGCGCGTCTCCTCCTGTGTCCCCAGGAGCGCGAAACTTGGTTTAATGGTGGAATGAGAAAGCGGCGCTTTACCTGTCATTTCAGCCTTGGAGACGTGTCGGACGTGTCGGATCGAGATGGTTAAAACACAGCCTTCAGGAAACACGGAATACCGAAGACGACTTGCCCGGTTGAAATGCGGCTTGCCATGCGATTCTCCGTTGACGTGCGCAAAGTATTTGAAATGACGCGCTACGTCTGACTGGGCTGAATAAGTTAAATCAGATTCAAGGTAGCGACTGCCTTCAGATCAATTGCAGTTGTAGAAACGCGTTGTTTGGGTTGAGCAAATAAATGCGTCTTGGAGCGATGCGGCGCAAAACGATCCATGCCCGATTAGGTGATTACCTGCTCAAACACGCTCATGGGCGACGTTATATGCAGCGCTACGTCGATAATGGGAGCATAATAGGAGCAGGTGGTCAGGCAATATTTAGACGTTTTCTCGAGTATTTCCTGGAATTTGGGCGTTCAGATTCGATTCCAACGCAGGGAGAATCGAGAGTGGAATGCATCAATCGGCCGAAATCCACCAAAGATCAAGAACCAACATGCGTGGAAGGGCACAAAGCACTTGCAGCGGCTCGAGCCGCTCAAGCACGTCGACTGCGAGGACTGCAGCAGCCGGAAAGGAGAAGCCGTAAGTCATTCAGCCAGGTCAGAAGTTGCCGAGGGATGGTCGCTAATTGAACGCAGGAGACACTTCATCTTTGACCGAGGTTTGTCGAGACGTACAAAGCCAGGTCTACAAAGGCGTCCCACTAACCACAGAACAACAGATTGGTATCCGGATGTTCCTCTCGTGATCCAAGCGAACCAGCTGATTATCGGACGGCTATCGGAAGGGCACGCAATGGCCGAGCTCGTGGCAGAGGCAGCGCAGGACGAAGCTGGTTGCAGCCCAGGCACAATGGCGGCGTACTTCCACCACGCCATCACTCTGGAGCTGGCCTGTCTCATGAGCAACGACACAATCCAGATGGCGATAGTAAAGGGTGTTCGGGTATGATTATCACGGAATCGGTCGAGGGTTCGGCATTTGAATTTGCGTGTGTTTGTTCGTTGGGTCGTTTGTGTGCACCGTAAGGCGGCTGCGGACACATCGGATTCGGGACGGTACAGCGATGGGTTTGGGATTCTCATGGACACGGCGTTACTCGGGGCTATTCGGCGACGATGATGGAGACATATTTGGTCCAAACAAATTATTGATTCCAGAGACATAACTTCCAACGAGCGGCATCGCATGTCCGGAACCGTAGGCCGAAAGCATTCGGAGGAAAGCAATGGCTCCGGATTTCACGCGCCGAACCGGAGCCGGATTGATCTGAAACCCGTGCGAAAGTCTCCGAGTACAGGTGGCAGGTAGTGGGGGCTAGTGGTGAGACGAGATTCGCCAGTCGTCACCAGAAAAGTAGAAGTCAGGGATGTTGAGGTTGGAATCGACTGATGGAGAAGAGGGGACAACAGGACTCTCAGGGAGGACCTGGAGGGGAAAAGCGGTGCAGATGACATAACTACAATGATTAGATAATCTGTACTGTTACGTAATACGAGGACCCAGGATTCCGCGGCTTCCATTTGCTGAGGTGTTGGGCTTGCGTAATCCCGAGATGCTAGTGAGGCCTCATTGGATTGTTTAGGTGGGCCCTTTTACTGGCGTCGACTCTCTTCTGCGTAGGTACCTACTAGACAGAAGGGGCGCCTCACATTGCAGTGGGCATTACGCTGCCCAGGGCAGTGTGCACACTAACTGCGGCTGCTACTGCTGCCAGCTTGCCACTGGCCCAGGCGCTGCGCTGAGTCGCTCACTGACGAGCAGCCTGTCTGCCGCACGGGTACTGGGACGGACAACTTGGAACGAAGCACCAACACCTCCAGATCTTATTAAATCACGAACTTCGTGTTTCGATTAGCCACGTTTTTTTTTTATTTCATCGAACCCTGCTGCCTGTCTGCGGGGATGGTACCGCAATAGACTGACGACAAAAACCACCCTCGCCACGCCAGAATTGGTCAATGTCTGCTTGTACAGCAGCGGCATACATGGGCGCGCCTGTTCTTCAATAGTAATCAACTGCACTGCGTTGGCGTCGGCATTGCTGCCGCTTCGACCAGTCTTTCTCTCTCTCACACGAACAAGAACACTCCTTTGTCTTCCTCGCCTCCCACCAAGCGAACTCGATCCCACTCGTTTGACTCTACCTCTCTTTATGTCTGCCGCCAGCCGGCCTTGCTAAACACCCCTCCGCTATCGCAAAACCCCTGATTCCCGGCATCACCGAGCGAAGAACGATGCCGTCGGATCGCGACCACCGGTACGAGTCCGTACCACCCATTCCGTCCTACGATGAGGCCCTCGCTGTCGGCGGCGGTCCCGCCAATCCGGCCGACTGGAATCCTCCGCGCTCCCCGATAGACGACCGATCCCAGAACGAGACCGAATCCCAGTCGTTGTTGCACAGGAATGGTGTCGCAACATCCTCCCGTCGCTCGGGAGGCTACAGGGCACCGACAGTCGAGACGGACGACGAAGATGGTTCCTGGAGCGACGACGATGGCGACGAGACAGCCTGTGTGCGCAGGGAGATGCAAGAACTGGAAATCGGCGAGCCAGACGACAGATCGCGCTCCTCACTATGGGGAAAGAGGATACCCTTTTCTCTCTCCCTTTCGCGCTGGAAATGGTCTTGGCGATGGAGGCTGCCAAGTATACCACGCCCATCGATCCGACTGCCTTCCGGTTCCAACGATAACGACAGTAACGATGCGAACGCCACGACGTCAGCGAGGAGGAGATTACGGGTCGCATTAGCAAATTGGGATAAGGATAAGGCGCGGGCGGCCATTATAATATTTGCACGAGTCTTTGCCATCTTTTTCGTCATGGGTATCCTGTATGCCTTGTTCATGAGCGATCTCTTTACGAGCATGGCTAGGCGCATGAACGGCGGGTTGCGATTCAACCCTGAAGACGTACGCATGTACGTCCAGCAAAACGTCGAGCCCCGGAGGCTACATGCTTCGGTCAGCCATTACACCAAGTACGCTCACATGGCAGGAACTGAGGGCGACTACGCTCTGGCAATGGATGTCGAGTCCATGTTCACGAGGGCTGGACTGGATTACGTCAATGTTGACGAGTACTACGTATACATGAACTACCCCAAGGCCGGTGGACGAGCAGTCGAAATCCTGGGCGACGACGGCAAGGCGAAATGGACTGCGAAGTTGGAAGAAGAGGAAGTCGGAGGCGAGGCGGCCGGACACCAAACTTTCGTCTTTCACGGTCTTTCTAAGTCTGGAGATGTCAAGGGTCCCCTCATCTACGCTAACTATGGTGCGAGATCAGATTTCAAGAAATTAGCCGACAAAGGGATTGACACCAAGGGCGCGATTGCTTTAGTTCGGTACTACGGCCCGCAGGCGAACCTGGCATTAAAGGTCAAGGCGGCGGAGGAAGCTGGCTTTGCGGGGTGCATCATCTACAGCGACCCGGCGGACGACGGCTTCAGGCTGGGAGACGTTGCACCGAATGGGCGGTTCATGCCTGCCGATGGCGTTCAGAGGGGGTCCGTTGCCTTATCCAACTGGATTATCGGCGACCCCCTGACTCCCGGCTGGGAGAGCAAGAAGAACCTCCCGCGTATGAAGCCCGATGAGAGCGCCGGTTTGAACAAGATCCCAAGTTTGCCGCTAGCCTGGCGCGATGCCCAGGTCCTGCTGCAGCATATCAAGGGTTTTGGTGAGCCGGTTCCGAATAACTGGGCGGGAGGAGTCCCTGACGTTGCTGAGTGGTGGACCGGAAACCTCTCATCCCCTATCGTCCGTCTCAAGAACGACAACGACGTTGCCGAGCAGCAGAAAATCTGGAACGTGTACGGCAAAATCGAAGGCGTCGAGCAGGATTCCAAGTCCATCATTATCGGAAACCACCGCGATGCGTGGGCGTTTGGAGCTACCGAACCTCACTCCGGCACGGCAGTTCTCATTGAGATGGCGCGCATCTTCGGATCCCTCGTTGCCAAGGGCTGGCGCCCCCTGCGGAGCATCGAGTTCATGTCCTGGGACGCAGCCGAGTACAACATGATTGGCTCTACCGAGTTTGTTGAGCACAATGAGGACCAGCTGCGTAAGAACGCACTTGCCTATGTCAACCTCGACGCCGCCGTGGCAGGCACCGAGTTTCACGCCGCAGGATCTCCCGTTTTCAGGCAGTCGGTTCTCCGCGTGCTGGATCGCGTCTTCGACGCAAACCTAAACAACACCCTGCGCAGCCTCTGGGAGCAGCGCGAGGCAGATCTCGAGGAGCTCGGGATGGACAGCGACTATGTGCCATTCCAGAATATCGTCGGCACAAGCTCCCTCGATCTCGGCTTCAGGGGCGCCCGCTTCCCGAAATCCTCGAGCTATGACAACTACGAATGGGTGCAGCGTATCGGCGACCCGGAGTTCTTGTACCACGCCATGATGGGCCAGGTCGTCGGCCTGCTGATCCTCGAGCTCGCGGACAAGCCGGTCCTGCCATTTGACATGGTGGGCTACGGCGACCGCATTGAGCGCTACGTCAACGATCTTTCCAACTTCTGTGACCGGAAGAACGTCGACAAGTCCAAGTTCTCTGTCGATCCGCTCAAAAAGATCGTCGAACCCGTCAAGATCGGCCTGAAGGGATTCGCAATGTGGGAGATGTCCTGGGAGACGACTGTTATGGGCGGCGGAGGCTGGGAGTCCAGCCAAATGGGCGACCAGCGCGTGGAGTTCAACTCACACATGGCCGACTTCGAGACGGCGTTACTTGACCTCGGACAAGGCGGCGGCGTGAGTTTTCTCCCTCTCTCGCAAGAATTCATCAACCAAGTTGCCTGCTAACAATATCCCAGATTCCCAGCCGCACCCAGTTCAAGCACGTCATTTACGGTCCCCAAGCCTGGTCCGGCAACCGACCCGTCACCTTCCCGGCCATCCGCGACGCCGTCGACGCGGGCGACTGGGACCTTGCCAACAAACTCGTCGACAAGACGGCGCGCGTCATCTCCAACGCCACGACCATGCTCCAGGCATGGGAGAAGAAGTCGAAAGAGAAGGACAGTTGATCTCTCTCGGCCCTCCTTTTCTTTGCGTCTTTGATACGTTTTCGCCACTGTCCTTTTTACATCAATCTCATTTGCATGTGCATTCTTCCGTATGCTCCTTTTTTGGTATAACGCAAGAAAGAAAACACGTCTTCTATGGACTGCTGCTACCAACCAATTCATTCGAACTTCCTTTCCAGAAAGGAAAATGAAATGATTGGGGTATTTTTCTTATGTCTTGTCAGCTTCTTTTCCTAAACTTATATGGTACTAAAGAGCCGGAGACGTTGGAGGCTCCAAGGCTTACTGTTTCGGCATTGCAAGGAGTTTGGGGGTTTATCGAAACCATTGCGGTCTCTCGTGTTTTCATCTACAAGTGGTTCGAGCTTTAGGTAGTCTGAATACCACCGCCTGGATGACATTGCTACATTATGATCGTCTTGCTTGGAAATCCGGAACCTGCGTGGGATGAGAATCGTAGTGCTTGAGACCGCCAGAACCCGAGAATCGTCAAGGCACGCCGACAAATTTCTCTTTACTCACTTGAAAACCAAAAGTGAGCCAGATGCCCGAAAACTGGAAAGAAACACGGGTTCGCTTCAATAGAAGGAAAAAGAATAGGGGATAAGACAACCTATGTACAATCCAGGGCCTTCAAAGCCTACATGCGGAGCTTTTTCCTCCCCCCCCCCCATCAAACCGCAACTTCTGCCTCTTGAACTCGAGAAAACTTTCATTGCATGGCGCTTAACGTACAAAACAACCTGTGCGTGTTTGTGTTTGTCTTCTGGGACTGGAATTCTTTCTTACTCCAAGACTTTTCCATCATGCAACCAACTCCTCGGTCACCCCCCCTTGGCTTTTTCTTTCTGCTGATTACTACACACACCCTTTGCCCCTCTCCGAATCTGTTTCCCGCTGGTAACGTACTGCTCTTTCCTCCCTCAAATGCGGCGCGGGCTTACAACAGTGGTCGTGAAACGTGTGAATGTGATACGGAGCCGCCTTTGCGGAGTCGGCGAATCGATATAAAGACGAACTCATTTCGGGTAGAGGACGAGACCCTCGTATTGTCGGCTCTTGATGCTCTCGAGGATTTGGTAAAAGTGACGCTTGCTGTTCTCCACCGAGGCCGAGTCCTGCTGGTTGCCGGCGAGGTTGGAGTGGATGAGCTCGATGAGACCGTTGAGGTACTTGGTGGTGACCTGAACGCGTGTATTAGATCACCGTGGGCAGTCGGAGTGGCAAGAGAGAATTGACTTACCGATTCGTTTTGCTGGTCAAAGTAGTAGACGTAACGGTCAAGGATCTCGACAAAGAGCTCAATGGAGGTGGCGGTTTCCATGCACGAGTCCGCGACACGGAGGGCTCTCTGGAGGCATTCGAGCACTCTCTTGCCGTCGCGGTACAACTGCGATGCATCAGTCAGTCTTGTCTCAATGCGCACTTCACGAACACTTACGCCGGTCTCGTCTGTCTCGCCGTTGGCAGCCATGGGTGTAGCCCACCAGAGGTGGCTGGCCAGGTAAACAGCGCGGCACTGATCGGGCTTCCGCAGGAGCTTGCTGCCATGCTGAGCACACTTTGTGATGAGAGTATCGTAGTTCTCCTTGCCAAAGTTTCTCGTCTGGTGCAGCGCTGTGGCAATGACGCAGACAGCCTGGAACTGAGCCTTCGAGTCGGTGATGGCCTCCTCGTATACGGTGAAAGCCTGGGCGAAGAACTCATACGCGACCTCCTCGAAACCTGTCATGTCGGCCGTCTGGCCGGAAGTGCAGAAGAGACGAAGAGCTAGCTCAGCCGCGCCGGCCCCGTTGACGCGGGTGTACAGAGTGCTCAAAGCAGAGTGCACGAACTTGAAAAGAGCGTTGCTCTGCGTCTCCCAATTGTCTTCATAGTGCTCACGCAGCTTGAATCGGCGTGCCAGCTTCATGCATGCTGTGATGAGCGGAGGTGTCGTCGTGCGGATTCTGTCGTTGCCTTCGGAGTAGGCTTTCCGAGTCATCTGTAGCAGGCGGAATTGGGTGTCGTTGTCCTCGCCGTCGATGAGATGGACGATTCTGGCCAGCCAGCCCTGCTCCTCCATCGTCTCATCGGTCTCGATATTCCGGCGTTGCGCAACACCAGGGTAGTTTGACGGCGCTTGGGTACCCTCCTTGATGAGCACCTTCAGTACCTCCAGGACGTTCTCCAACTGGCTAGGGGTCGAGATCCTCGTCTGATCGCGGAGCAGGGTTCTAGCCACCTCGCCGGCGACAGCTCTGCGAGTCGGATATGATTGTGATTGGAAAAGTGGGACGTAGGTGGGAAGGGAGAGTGCGGTGAAGATGGAGAGATATCGGTTGAGAGGAGCTTGCAGCAACGCCAAAAGGCTCTGCTGAGCCTGGGGAGAGTGCAGGTCGGCGTTGTTGGCGTTCTCCCTGACTTTGCTGGTGGCGTACTCGAGAATCTGGTTTACGAAGTCTAGCCTCTCGGGGTAGATATTCAGAGCCAAATTTGTCAGAGAACAGAGCAGGGCTATTGTGTCCTGAATAGGCAAATGTTGTGCGTCGACGAGATTCTTAACTTGACTGAAAAAGATTTCGTAGAGCTGGACGTGCTCCGGAATGCCCTTTTCTGGCGGCGCACCTTCTCCATTAACGGCGGTAGCTTCGGTGTCCGCGACAGACGGCTCTGGCTCCGGAGGCGGCAGGTCCTCTGCGGCGCGAGCCTCGTTTTCACTCGTCGTAGGGTTGGTCCCATTGGTATCAAGGTCGTCGAGTTTTCGCGGTTCGTCGCCGGCGTCTGACGGAACGGCAGTGCTGGCGGAAACGGATTGACTGTCGTTCTTGAGACTCGCCTTCTCGAGCAGCTTCGCCAGAGCCTCTTCCTCCACCTTCGCCCTGTCGTCCTCCGTGTCGTCCTTGGATTCGCGTTCAGCGTAATCCGAGAGGCGGTCCATCAAGCCGATCACAATGGCCTTGACGTTGACGTGCGGGTTGAGGCGCGACACGGCGCCGAGGAACTGGTCAAGGGTATGGAGATGGAAGTCGTCGGGGAAGACCTGTGTGATGACCTCGAGAAGATACTCCTGAGCCAGTACATCGCGGCACTGCACGACCTGTTCCAGAAGCGGCGCAAGGATACCCGACTTGTATGTCTCGAGATCAACGAGTTGGCTCAGTCGCACAATATTACTCCCCACCAGCAGCTGCAGCTCCTTCCTTTCCCTCGTTCGTTGTTCGCGTTCACGGGAGTGGCCTTGGTGCTGCAAACGAACCCAGAGCTTGTTCATCTCGACAAAGTTGGTCAGAACAAAGTTGATTGAGTCGGACAGATTCCCCTCGGGACCGTCGCCGTCTCCTGAAGGCAGGTAGTCTCTGGCCTGGCCAGACAGATAGTATCGAAGGAAGAGACCGCGGATCGGATGCTGTACACCTCTGCTCATGTCCATCATGTCCTTCATCAGCTCCTTAACTGGTGCGTCGGCGATGGACATGTAAGCGGTGCCGACAGTGATCATCAGGTACATGCGGGGAATGATATTGCCGGCATATTGAACGAGCTCGTACAGGTCGGCTAGGTGGTTGACAGGGTGGTTCTCGCGGAGGTGGACTGAGAGGTATCGCAAGGCGTCGAATACTGCCATGTACAGCTCGTAGTACTGTTTCGGACCCAGGCTGCTCGTGCGCAACTCCGAAACCAGGGTAGAGCTGTGCGATGAGAATTGAAAGGTTAGCCTGGGCCATTGAAGCTTACCATGGGGGGTCAGTAGGGCTCAAGGGGAGCTCCCGGTGATCCGACAGGCGATGATGACGTACCAGCACTTGAGCGCATCCATCAGCTTGCCCGGCGTGTCTAGGCATTTTCGCATAAGAGCCGTCTGCTGGCGCACTGCGACCAGAGCATCCTCAAGGAGGCGTGCCTGGTCCTCAGGCGGTACGGGGGTCGCAGACATGTCGAGATCCAACCGGCCAGGTAGCTATCGATCGAGGCGACGTAGGGGATTTAGAATTGGTTCATGGAGGAGCGAAACAAGGATGAGCCGGAGTGGGACAACGAGGTATCGTAGGTAGGGATCGCGCAGCAGGAGGGAATTGGGGGCCGCAAGCTATCGTTGTATTGCTTCAAAGCTCGGCGAGGCTGCGGACAAGGTAGGACGACGTGAAGGTGTGAAAGGCTGACGACGTCAGGTATCGTGTCGCGAAGAGTGACAGCTGGTTTGCTGGCTTGCAAGATTGCTGCTGGCTGGCGGAAAAGCAGATGAGGTAAGGTCGGGCTGGGCTGTGCAGGCGTTCAGTGGTGCTTCGGTGCTGCGGTGCTGCTGTGCGATGCGAGCTCGGTGCCGCCTGAGAGCTGGACAGCACTGGACACTGGACCTCACCTCAGACACTGGCAGCCCGGCGCAGACAGGAGTGGATCCCTCGGGCCTGTGATCCTACCTAGGTTGCCAGCTCAGGCTCTGTGCCAATGGCCGGCTGGCGTACAGAGTTCAACAGCTGGCAGCGAACGTAGGATTCCCTATCGGGCTGCTCGGCTGTCAGATTATGTAATAGTGCTCAGGATCTCCGCTTACATGAGTGGTCCCTCATGTTGGAAGGTGGTCGTGCCAGTGCACGTGATATGCCAAGGCGGGGCAAGCACCGGAACTGGTGCGAGGTGCGCGGACCTGGCTGGCCGCCAGCGCTATCAAGGTCTTCCCAGCAGACCCCCTGACCTTCAATCGTGCTCGCCCCGTCTCACGCTCAGCGACACAGCTTCACGGGACCGAAGGTCTCGCTAGCCCTCCGCTGAATTGTACGGTATTTTCGTATACGGCGAAAGAATCATTGAGAATTGACAAGCAAGGTCACTACAAATGTACCAGATTCCGAACGCCCTCGGAGACGAACGCCAATTCTCGCTCGTCCGTCTTCCCTTCGCCTTGAAACCAAACGAACTCCAAAACGCCAACCAGACTCATCCTTACTCCACATTCTCTCCGATTAATATCCCCAGTCCACCAACCCCCCACCCCCCGCAGTGAACGGGTTGGTTTCCACCGAGCCCCGAAGTGGTCAAAGCACGCCTGAACCATTCGAATACCCTGCTCCAACAGCATCGACCTATGCTGTCCCAGGATAGCTCTTCCGCCTGATCTTTCAAACTACGAGGGCAGCCTTTGCGGGCAATTGGCAGTCTTCCTGCAAGTAGTCCACCAGTGCCGTATCGATGGAGGCAGAGAAGGCCGCGAACAGCAGCGTTGCCGTTGTACTCGGCTGTCGCAGGTAGCGCATATGGGGCACGATTTCCAGCTGCCGGATTCCCTGGATCTTCTGCAGCTCCGATATCCATTCCATGCTCTCGTGCTTGATGAGATTCAGCAACCGGAAATCTGAGACTTCAAGCCGCTGCGCTCCCTCCCACGCCTCAGAAGGCTTCCCACCTTCCACAATGACTCTCAGGTTGGGTATCATCTTTTCCAGCCCTCGCATATATTTGCACATATTCAGCCAATCAAGACGGTCGCTTTCGCAGTAATACATCGGTCCGTCTTTACGGACTGTGATCTCTTGGATCAACGCTCTTGAACTCGGCGTCAGATCTCGAAGGAACGGCACGACTGCCTCGATGTCGCCATTGAAGTCGAAGCCGTGGAGACCGTACAGCATTTGGCTCGTTTCGCGATGGATTTGGCTGTTGACGGCCATGATCGCCGGGTACATCTTTGTCCTCGTCGCTAGGTGATATGTCGTCTCGAAACATTGTCGGTGGAAAGTTCTCTCGATGACCCGGTAAGTCGACCGTCGGTATGTGCTCGAAACAGCTCCCGACAGCTGATGCAGCGCCTTGTTCCTGATTGGGAGCCTCTTTTCTCCTCCATCGTCGAGGAGGTAATCGTAAATGAGGAGGCGAATTTCAGCGGGAATTCGCATCAACGGGGATTGCTCTGCGTCCATGTCGAAGGATTGACGAGTGGACTGGGGGGGGGGGGGGACGAGAAGCTCAGAAACCTTTCGGCTCGGTGCTGCAAATGGAGAACTTGTCAAGAATAAGGACATCAATATCAACAAGACGCATAAGAGCCCGGACGAAGACAAACAGAAACTGGGGGAGGTCTGGGAAAGCTGACCGGGCGCCGTCAGCTGGTCTTAATGCATCTTCCCCTGGCCAGCTTCCTTTCCGAATTGGTGCAAACACGCATTCCGAGCGAGAGGGTCCATCAAGGTGCTGATGCTGACTCTTGGCTGAATGACCGGTGTCCCAGCCGCAGAGCCACCAACAGCCGATCAACAAGCACAGCATCAATCGGTCCAAAAGCCCGTTGGCCAATGGCTTGCATCCTGTCGCAGATTGCCCATCGACCGTGCCGCATGCACCGCTCTCTACATAGTAGATCCCGCTCTTGACCTCCCAGGCCCCTTGTCGGCGGCCCACTGACCGACCTCCGACTCACTGTCATCGTTGAGGCTTGCAAAGGAAGCCAATCTTAGTTCGAGGGCCTAGCAGCAAAAGCAACTCGCCCGGTCAGAAGTTCCAATTAAGAGTTGAGTCGCTTCAGCATGGCTTGACGAGAAAAGACAAATCCACATCTAGCTTTCACCTACTTCTTACGGCTTACTTCTGACAAGGGTGGCATAAGCAGCCCTAGGGACCACGCCCTTCTTAGTCTCTATAGTGAAAGTCGAACGGCTCAACCTGATCGCCAATAAGATTCTAGCGTGCTAAGCCTGATCAACGCGGTCTTCCTTCAGAATCAGCGCCGTACGGAAACATCCGGGTCTCCACAATAGTCAACCACGGGCGCGCCCGGACGCTCCGCCTCCGTATTGAACCTTCAGGGTCCGACACCCGCCGGCCATCTTCGCAAGTCAGATCACCCCGGTGCCATCCTCACCTAAGCGCTTGTGTCAGCTTGGGGTTTTGATTGGCGATGATCCAGTGTCACCCAACGGCGTGCATTTATGTTTTGTTGCCGTGGCGCGCAGCTATTTAGTGCCATTTGGCTAAACTCCGGTGGCAAGATCAGCCTCGCCCGTAGATTAACGCCAGTTGGCTGAACTGGTACCCGAAGCCACGGATCATGGTCATTCGTCGTCAATCAATTTGGGTGAAGTACGATACTGACTAAACCAGTGGTTCGAATGAGGGGCCATTGGAGTGCCTACACACCATCCCAGACGTTGACCTGCTTGAGGCTCGACCTAGGTTGCAACAACTGAACATGAGCATGCATCAGATCTCCTGATTGCTCATTGAAAGTCCGAAAAAAATCAGTCCAGTACGATATATTGTCTCCATTTCCAACCAAACTTTGGGTCATGTAATATGTGGATATCAAAACACCACTGTCCCGCGGCTATGACTCGCAGCTGGTCGACCGGAAGCAACATCTCACGCTGGAATCATCGAAACTTGTCGTGATCCGACTTCGCTTGCGCTGAGGCTTACTTGTTGGGGCTTGACCCATGTCCCAATTACAACTCAAAGCACGGCCGCGATCTTGCCTGTGGCTTTTGCCTCACGGCTCCGGCTTCTACTGACGCCGTGCACCTTCTCTACGAGCTGTGCGGAGAGAAGTGTTCCCCGAGCCAGATAGATGGGATTTCTTGTACATCTACTTCTCGACACAAGGTTTAGATATTCGACTACAGGCACGGTGCTCCGTGTGAACAAGCTCGAGAGAGAGCTTCCACTGCCAGAAACATATCTACAGCAGTTGTGTGCTGAGGGTCGGCCAGCGTCCTCTGGCTGGCTCATTCTTCCCTGGGGCCACAGGATTACGAATCTGATATGATTGCACAATGTTGTTTCAGCCGCGACACAATGTCCACAGACAATCACTGCCCGGAGTACCAAGTCAGCTAGTTCTTTTCAGCAGCTGGCGGTAGCCGCGGAAAGAAAGGCGCAATCGCCTCGGCAATCTTGACCAGAGTGCTTGGGTAAGCACTAGAAAGGCCTTGATTGCACGTCGTCGTGGATCAACACCGTCTTCTTAACGAATCTCGGCTCGTCGCTACCCAAACAGCATTCGGAGAACTAAGAACCTGTCGGTCGCTCAAATAAGCGTAGACACGCTCTGGCCACCGCTGCAGGAAGTATTCTCATACGAACCAAGGTTTTCGAGGCGTCCGCTGCAGAGGTCGACAACATCAGGCAAGGCTCGGTTGACGGGAAAGTCAGCAAAGATCAGATACGTCGCCATAGTGCAGTGGAATTACGCAGCTTTATCCTCGTCTGCCACTAACCTGAGCTTGTGATGTCATTCAGTCCTGATGCCATGACGAGGTCGCTGTTTTTCTTTTTTTTTTCCACCAGTCTATCCTCCAAGAGTGAAGACGCGATTCAGTCAACTTCGTATCTGAGCTGGCAACCTCGAAAGCGGTAAACCAATCCCATCGACGCGGTTTCGTTCTGTCATTTCACCGCGAGCTAGCATTTTTGCATTTCAACTCGATTGGGTGTTCATTACCAATCAATTAGGTTTATCCCTAATGCTGCGCCTGATATTCCGAAGCCAGCCTCTGTCCAGAAGATACCGACTCAAGCGGCTGAGAAGTGCCTATTGCCCACCCACATATAACTCCGGCGCTGCATTACACCAAACACGGCATGTGCCAAACAAAGATATCGACCAAATGAATACGCTGGAAGATGCAACTCATGATCTGAGAGGCCATCCTTCTTTTTCGCGGTACAGTGGCGGGCCCGGCATGTCGCCCTCAAGCTCAACCACGTAGTTATCCTCCGGGAGCTCTTGCGGCCTCTCCATGGTCTCCATCTCCACGACATTAGTCGAGTCCAGCTGAGAGGCGTTCGGGTTCGGAGAATGTGGCGCTACCATCGTCGCACTGCCTGTTGTTGCCGTACCGGGGGACAAAATATCCAACGATGTTTTCCCAGATCCGCCTGCCTTGTGCGCACTCAGCATTGGGGGCAACATGGAATTCGAGTCGGTTCCGTCGACGCTGTTGCTTCTCTCCTTCCTCTTCCTCTTTCTCCAAAAGATCATGAATGCGATCAACGCCAGCGCCAGAGCACCGGCTACGGATCCAACGGCAATCGCAATCGTCGTGCCGACCGAGATTCCTCCTCCGCCGTCCTCATATTCACCGCTGCTCGACCCTTCCGGTGCCGTCGTCGCCGTTGCGGTCGTTACTGATCCGTTCGGGCCTGTAATCACCGTCGCCGCGGGAGTCGCCGACGCACCACTTACACCTCCGCCTCCAATGGTCGACCTCGGTCCCGAGTATGTTGCGCCCGGAACTGTCGGATCTGTCTGCAGAATGCTCAGATCTGAAGCTTGCCACCTGACCTGCACCGCATATACCGTTGCTAGCACCGACGTGGGCTTATTATCGAAGCCGTAATATGTTGTTGTTGGAATTGTCGAGATGCACTTGCTGTATGCCCAGTCGCTACCGGTATAACACACATGGCCTGGTGGACAGCACAGTCTTGCTGTTTCGCCGGGAAGAACAGAACCTCCGAGTCTGAGATCACCGTCCTTCGAAGACGCCAGCGAGGTCGGAAACGAGCAGCCTTCCGTATACCCTGACGGACAGATGCCTGGGGAGTAAAAGCCCCACTCATAGTCGAACACCTGCTTCCACGACGTCGGCATGCATACCACGCTCGCGAGCGGCGGCGTGACGGTGTCGGTCCAGTATAGCGGCTTGCAAAAGTCTGGTGTTGTGAAGACGGTCGTCAGAGGCGCCGCGCCATGCTGCGTCCTTATTGGATTCATCGTCGGTGTCGGCGTCGTCGCCATGGCGGGCATATGGGATTATATATCGTGCCCGTCGTGGGCAATGGTTCGCTGGGAGTAAGACCAGCTGCGGCAATAGCGGCGGCAGCAAGTAAAAGTAAACGAGGAGCTGTTGTTCTGCCTTCGACGGATGTCGATAGGCCTTGGCTGTCGTGTCTCACACAACAAGACTTTGTGGCAATGCGCCCGCTTAGTCCATGTCCAAATCTGTCCGACGATCGATCCGGTGGGACGATGGCCAACTGCTTGGCCCTTTTTTTTTTTTTTGTTTTGGCCTTTGCCTTCTTTCTCTTTTCCCGATACAATAACAACGACGTTTCGTTCCGTCCAGACCGTTGCTGGAGACCTGTGGTGGGCCGGCGGTGGGAGTTGTCTGCGGGAGATCTTCTAATCGATATTTCGTGAAATTTTGATCAACGATTGAAGACTCAAAGCTTCCGCCCAGAAGAGGAAGCGAACTGTGTGTATGTAAGGCGGATTCGGTGCCGGAAAATGGGCATTGAGCAGAAAGCAGTAGTGAGCAGAAAGCAGTAGGAAGCACAGTCCAAGGGGTCTGGAAGTTGGGTCAATCTTGCCATTACCGGGGACTCCAAGGGTTGCGGACGGACTCTTTTCTGGGTATCCTACGCATGATGGGGGGAGCGAGTGGAAACTGGAGACCAAGCATCCACCTTTCCTCTGGAGGCCTGGCCGTCTGTGGCGATGGTGCCACTTTGCTGGATTTTTCTCCGTCAATTCTTCGCGCATCACTCGCCGGCGGACTCGACAGCGCGAGGAGGAGCGCGAGTCAGCATCGGGGCGATCAGGGGAATGCTCCACCAAGCCGTCATAACTGGCGCAATAATGCACCGGATTCCCAGTGTTCTCAAGATGTGGTTCCCTATTCTCTCTCTAGACTCTAGCCGAGATAGAGAGTCGTCGGTGCCGCTAGCCGCTAGCTCGACGACGCTTGCTACCCTCTTTGCGTGAAGAAACTGTGCTAGCGAAACGTACCGCCTTGAATACGAGGGGTGTCGTAGAGGGCATTCAGGCGAGCGGTGGTCGTTCATAACTGATGTCAGTGACAGCACATCCCGCTCGGCAAGTTCTGGACCCAAGACAACCCCCCTACGTCAGGTGGCGATGACATGTCTGGTAAGCAGAAGACTGGTTTTCGATGGCGTGGACGAACCGTTCTCTTTGTATTTTCTTTCTGTGGAGGCGGTCAAGAAGTGCACCTGGTGGGAAGGACTTCGCCTACCTCATCCCGGAACTGGACCACGATGCTTTTTAGCAGACAGGAGAAGCCCGCGTAGTCCCCGTTGAATGTAACGTTAATAAAAGGCTAACTAATTGACAGAGGCCCCTCATCCCAGTGCCCAGCAACACTCACCATGGACAGTCATCACCGCCGTGACCCTCATTTGTTTTTCTCTCTTAGAAGCCCTTTTCATTTTTGGTTAGCATTCCCATGCTGGAAAGAAAGGCAATAATGCCATCGGAGCCCGTTACCGGCGCGTGCCACAAGAAATCCGTAGTGGGCTGAGTTCTCCCCATCCGGAAACAGGTCTTCGTCTCCAGGCCCGTGGGTAACATCGCTTGCTAAGAGGTTTGTTTCATCATGAATAAAGTCGACCAGACTTCTCGTGACTGACTGCCCACCATCTCCATCTCATCTTGCATGAAGGGGAGGCGGACGACTTCTAGCGAAGCAGCGATACGATGTGTGTATTAAGGGAAGGGGTTATTTGGGTGAGGCTTTCTTATATGATTTCCATGGAACGCGCATCGCATCGTGGAAAACCAAGGACGCACAGTCAAGATTGCATGGCGCGCCTGAACCCGTCGTGGAATTTCGTCCCATCTCTTTGCCACCTGACCTGGACGAAAATGGCATTTTTCTCGATTGACTTCCGCGAGGCTTTGGCAGACTAACTTCATCCCACTAAGCTGCGGTGGCGCAGCGGGAATCCCTGTGGAGGCTCTGCTCGGCGCGAGCTCCGTCCGAATGCTGGGTTGATGTCGCGGTACTTCAGGGGGGAGGGAGACCTTGTCTTTCATGCACCATTTAGGAGGAGGACCTTGGAGGACGCCGACAGCCCTATCAGGCAAGGCGGCTCTTGAAGGTTTCTGTTGTTATGATGATCTAGGAGGTCGAATTTTGCGGCACGGAGATGACCATAAAAAAAGTGCAAATGATTAGACAAGGAGTTGGATGAGGGTAGGATAGATAAGCGTGTCCAAAATATGAAAGGAACCATGGAAAAGAAAAGGCCGGATCAAAAACACAAAAGAATGCCTCGTGGGTGAATCGAACACCCGATCTCCTCATTACTAGTGAGGCGCTATACCACTTAGCCAACAAGGCGATGCACCAATTGACAAAATGCAAGTCTAGGAAGCGTGCGGGGAATCTTGCCCCGGCGCTCACCTTTGCGGATTCGGGGACAGTGTGGGGCGCGAGCGAGGGCTCCGAAAGATAACGCGGCGATTTTGAACGTAAGCAAGGGCGTTGACAACTTGTTTTAAAGTCGTCTTATCCCCTTCCTCTAGATAGGACGGCTCTTCTTCTTCCGGGGGTTGTTGGTCTTGTTCCAGCGATGACGGCCCCTTTGATACGCGACCGAGAAACAGGTAATCCCGTCAACTCCGATCTTGACTGTGAGTGACCATGATGATGTACGATAGGGGTATACGAAGTCGTATTTCTCTAGTCTAATATTATGCTTTTTCTAAACCCAACGAAAAACGCCAAATGCAATGTTGTCATGCGGCTCTCAATACGCCGCGTAAGGTCCGTAACGCCAACGCTTGCTGTTTTCCTCGACAAACCACCGCGAAATGAAGGCCGCCTCCTCGGCCCACCGCGCCGCCTCCTCGCCGTGAGCCACCTCGATCTTGGCGAGGAAGCCCGCGAAGTCGAACCCGAGAATTGGCTTCATGTCAGTCGGGTCCCTGTCGACGTCGGTGAAGTGCCACTCGATGTTGTCCACGACGGGCACGACCATCCTCCAGCTCTTGTGGCGCGCGTCGCGGACGCCGATCATGGCGCGGCCCGGGTTGATGACGGTGAACTGCCAGTTGGCGACTTCGCGCGACCGGGGGTCCGACGGCTCCGAGGCGGCGCCGGCGCCGGTGCCGATGTCGAGGGACTTGTGGACGGGCCGCAGGAGCGACTGGCCCTCGCAGTTGTGCAGGAGGTCCGCCGCGGCGGCCGTGGCGGGTTTCGAGAGCGAGCCCGTCTCGATGAGGAGGTCGAGCACCGTCGGCAGGATCTGCTGGGCCGAGACGGCGTCGTCAATGGTCAGGGGCGGCAGCTTGGGGTGGGAGAAGACGAGCGGGACGTGGTTGCTCCCGACGTTGGGGTTGTAGTAGGACGCGGGGATGTCGTTCTCCGGGATCGAGAGGCCGTGGTCTCCCACCAAGACGACGAGCGTCTCATCCGCGACGCCCATCTCGTCCAGCATGTCGAGGATCTGGCCGAGCCATCGGTCGTCGTAGCCGATGGCGTTGAGGTAGTGGGAGAGGTCGTCCAGGCCTCGGCCCAGGGGCACGTAGGTCTCGTTCTTGGGCATGTTGTACGGGTGGTGGCTGGTGCTCGTGACGTGGGTGAGGAAGACTCGCTCATCCGACTTCTTGGCCGACTCGAACTGATCGCGGATGTAGTCCTCGAGGGGCGTCTCCTCCATGCCAAAGTAGTTGACGTTGGGCAGGTCGACCTTGCCGAACTTGGCATTGTCGCTCCGCAGGTACACGCTGTCGATCAACCCGTCCTTGGGGAAGCCCATCTTTCTCATCAGGGGTTCGAAATTGTCAAAGTCCAATGTCACAGACTGCATGAACGAGGACTTCCAGTCGTACGAGCCGAAGCCATCCTTTTCCTTCTCGAGCGTGTTGAGGGCGCTGAAGATGTGCGGGAGACACGGTTGGTAGATGTGGTGCAGATATTCGAGGTTGAAGTCGGCAATGAGGGGCGAAATCCCGCAGAGGGCCCCCGTCAGACTCTTGAGAGTGTAAGTCGAAGTCGTGTACGCGTCGTTGAAGTTGAGACCGCCCCGGCTCTTCTCCTTCGCTTTCTTGGGTTCGAATCCGTCGTCGTGGTCGCCTGTCAGGAACTTGGCGACCGGGGTAAGTGTCCTGAGACGCTCCAGCACCTCGTCGGGCAAATCTTCCTGGCCCCAGCTCTCCTGCAGACGCGCCTCGATGATCTGATGGCGCTTGAGCGGGAAGACGTCCTTTCTGGTGCTTTCGAGCACGATGGCCAAGACGTGTCGGATGGGGACCTTCTTGAGCTTCTTGCGCAGCTCGGGGAGCAGCTTGTCATCCAAGTTGGAGATCCTCAACGGGTCGGCGGTTGCGTTATAGTGCGTCTTATTAGTGTACCAATCCTCGAACCCCTCGATCGGGTCCTCCGGCAGCCAGGAAAAAGGAATCGGCTCGGCGAGTGCCGTCTTGTTATCCCAGTCGCGGTTGATGCCAGAGTTGTAATGCGGGACCAGCTTCTCCAAGTTCGGTGAAGAGTTCTTAAAGTCGATGAACGGAAGAAGAGCCGGCGTCCACGACAAGAACGTCAATGAGCTCTCATGGGGCCGGAGGATGCACATGATGACTTGCGCGCCGAGCGCAACGCCGGCCGCCGTGTACGCCGCAACCCAGAACATCCACATCCACGGCCACGTCTTTACGCCCTCCAGGCCGCGAGAAAAGTCGAAGCCCTTCGGGGGTCGATAGCTTCCCTCCTTGGCGCCCTGCTCGACGTCGTTTTGGGGAACCTCGGCGTAGGTCGCCCAGTGGGGTCGGGGGCCGCAAGGGCGGCGGCGTGCTGCGAAGATGAAAGGCCAAGAGACTAGATCTGCAGCCAAGCCAACGGCGACGAACAAGAAGTCCTTCAACGCCCAGGCCACCACGGCCATGACACCGGCGACGACGGCGGAGGTGAAGAGGCCCGTCAGCAGCAGAGCGCGGCCGGCGGCATCACCCGCCAGGCCGATGTTGGACCAGTGGATCTCGGAGCCGGACGTGGCGAAGAAGCAGATGCTGACGAGGTTCAGGGCGATGACGAAGCCGATGAAGAGCCAGCTGGCGAAGGACGCCAAACGCCGCAAGAAACCATCGTTGCGCCCCGACGACGAAGAGAGCCATCCTCCGAGAAGCAGCCGCAGGACGATCAACAAGACGAAATCCTGCGCGAAGAAGGAGTAGCCCCAGTTCACCAGGTGGACCGTCGACAGAGCAGACAGATGGCTCTTGATGTGGACGAACTTTGCGCCGAGGACGGCGAGCGCTGCCAGGCTGAAGACGAAGCGCTGGTTGCAGAACCGCGATCCTCCGGCCATCGCCATCCGTCGAGCTCCCGTCAACGGCGAGGCGAGCCCGTGGCGAAGCGAGGAGTGGCCCAGTGGGAGGTCATTGTGCATGCTGAAAGGGGTTGCTGGCCTGGGCCTCTCTCTCTCTTCTCTCTTGCGTGTGCAGGACAAAAGTTGTGTATATAAATTAGAGAGCGTAGACGCGGTTCCTATTCATGTCTCTTTTTTTTTCCTTTTTCCCTTCCCGAAGCAATGGTATGATGGAAACGAAGAAGCAGGGTGAAAGGAGAGAAAATCCGAAGCAAAGTCGGCAGAACTATGCTTATGTGCCTGACCCCGGGCGTGTTTGTCTTCCAGGCATCGGGGGCGTTTGCCGGCGGGACATGGACCCCATGGTCAAATCTCTCTTTCTCTGTGTCTTTCTGCTGGAAGCCTGGGAGAGGAGAATTCGTGCCCGGTTTTGCGGCACCGTGTAGCAATGGCCAGTGAGAATGGCGCCTTCAGCCCAGTCTGCAAATTTGAAGGAGGGGCGCAATAGTGTTAAAAGGTCAGAAAATCCCCCGCAGCAACGATGTCCGTTGTCCTCGGGTCTGGCTATGCCGCCTTAGCGTCTGCCCGTGATAAGCGAAAGTACGGAGTAGGTGGCCGAGAGAGGCTCGTCGTGACCTGTCAGAAAGAGGGAACGAATAAAGACACCCCAGTTAGGAATACGAGCAGACGAGCACCAAAACCCAAACTTGCCTGACTAGGCACTCCAAGGATTATCCTCATGTCAACAGTCAGACGCCCCCAAAAGAACGGCATGGCGCATGTTATTAGCGTTTGAACTATGTGGCCCTGGTGGTCCCTGCTTCTACCATAGTACACCATCTGTCTGTACTATGTGCCTTGGCCAGCTTTAACCGCAGAATCGGACGAAACTACTATGTAGAAGAAGAACCCCTGCTGTTGGAACGCAGATAGGGGGGCCCAATCACGTCTCTTGGTAACGTAACGGCGCGGCGCGGCGGTGGATGGACAACAGCTGGAGAAATTTCGAGTGGTGTGTGTCAAGTTGTGGCTGACTCCTTGTTAGAAAACCTGCCCGAAACAAGCTTTCTGTAGCCCGTCCCACCGAGAGCAGTGCCACGTCCAGGTTTGTGAAGATTCAGTTTGGGCTGCGTCCTGGAGGAACTGGTGTAGAAAAGGGGGAGGGGGGGGGCGCGAGCCACCCCTTGCTGCAGCGTAGACCGTTTTCTCTCGAAGAAGCTTGCTTGCTCGCTTATTTGCTCGATTGCATCCGCAGTCTTCGCCTGTCCACCGCTTCTCTTTGTCCGGGCGGCGAATCAACAGGGAAAAGATCCCAATCTTGGGTATGGGCATCCTTAATGTAAGCCGCCGCCCAACTGGATCCACGGGGTTCCAGTCGCTTTTGTTATAGTTTTACTTAAGTATAAAAATCAAATGCTCTGGAGTCGCACGACACTCCTTGTTTGTGTCTCGTCCAAACGGCGCCTTTGCAACAAACTTCGGATGCCAACCCCCGCCATCTGAATCAGCTGGGCTGGCCTCACGCGCCTGACGACACCCTTCTTCCCATCTGAACCGGGGCGCCCATAGAGACGCGGCCAGAAGCAGCCATCGCGCACGTGTGAGTGCCAGTAGCGTGGGTGACGGGCGGAAGCCATGCATTGGCTGAATTGGCCATCTTGGCGCAGACCCTGAAAATAAGAGCCACCACAGGATGGACTTACCAGTAGAGTATGTATGTGTATGGGATTCCAGACAAGGCTGGGCTTGTTAGCGCTGTAACGCGATCATCACATGCATAAGAAACAGTGGCCTTCTCTCTCTCTCGGCTTGTATTCTGGAATCTCTGTTTTGAAACGAGCGTGGGATGACGGGCTAGCATGAGTTGCCTGTTCCGAATCGCATTACCATCTGATTCCGTCAAGCCTGTCAAGCTATGTTTAGAAGTAAGTGCTGAATGAAATAAATGTGTCAAGTGCCGCGCCGAGGAATGTTTCCTTTGAGCTTCCTCGTCTTCTCCTGCTTCACAGCACCTTCGAACCTTCGTTGCCCCAGATTCTGCATCGGCAATGAAGTCCCCCTAGTTTTTGGCGGATGTATGCTTGGCGGTCTTGGGCGGCTTGGGCGGCTTGGGCTTCTTGGAGCCGCCGCCAACCGTGACCCCGGTGTCACTGCAAGGGAAGTCGAGTTTGTTGACTGACGCAATGTTCTTGCAGATGTACTCCGAGGCGCCCGACGTACCGACGAGCTTGGTGCCCGCGGCGGTGATGTCCTGGCAGACGTCGCTGCAGACCAAGCTGACGACCTCGGCTGCCTTGGCGCCGGTGCCCGTGATGTCGATGTAGTGCACGTCGCCGATACGGACGCCGGACGGGTGCTGCGCGCACTCGGCGGCGTCGGTCATGTAGCACTGGTCGATGACGATGGGGAGGCCGACGTTCTTCATCACGAAGCCTTCAAATATGACGTTCTGGACCAGGCCGGTGCCGCCGCCCTTGGTCGACGTGGCGGACGTGCTACCGCCCCACGCCTTGATGCGGGCGCCGTTGGACGAGTCCTCCATGATAATGTTCCTGGCGTGGACGTTCTTCACGATGTCGACCTGGCCGGCGTATTGGCCGAGGGAACCGACCGAGATGCCATGGGAACCTTTGCAGGAGCTGAGGCGGTGGGGGTCGGCGAGTCAGCATGCCGCGGGGTAGGATGGCGAGGGGTCAAGGTCTGGACTTACAGGTTCTGGACTACGACGTCGGTGGAATTGGGTTTGAACGAAACGCAGTCGTCGCCGTTGATGACGATGCAGTCCTCAATGGTGACCTGGGAGCTGCGGTATATGTCCCAGCTACTGGGGATTAGCCTGCTGATGTCATGTGGTTCGTGGACGTTTCGTATCGACTTACCCATCTCGCGTTCCGATGTTAGCTCAATGTTCTCGCATAGTTACAGTGGACGAGTCTTACCGGTGTTCTGTGCTTGCTTCCCGTTGGCTTGGACCGAGTTCAAGTTCACATGACTGTAGGTAATGTTCGTGCAGCCGTCGACGAAGTTGTGCCAGAACGGGCTCTTGTTCATGTTGATGTGTTCGATGAGAACGTTCTTGGCGTTGAGGAGAGTCAACATGATGGGACCGGTCTTGCCGGCCGAATACCAGGCTGTGCTGTCTTTAGCAGCCATTCGTACTATTGTGGAATGAACTCGACTAACCATCGCCGCCGCCATTGTAGCTGCCGCCGCCATACATCTAAACTGGCCTTCAGTAACCCTGGAATCCGGCGCGCGGTCTCATGACTTACATGGATGTTGCTGCCGCCAATGGCCCAGGCAGTGTAAACGTTTTGGTAGCCCAGCTGGATGGAGTTCTTTTGCCAGTAGCTGAGATCGGTGCTCAAGCTGAGCGTTCCGGAGAGTTGGATGGCGATGTCAGACAGGCCACCCGTATTCAGCACGGAGCCAACGGTGTAAGTCTTGTCAAGAACGACCTAGGAGCAACGTGACGTCAGTTCATCGCACTCGTCTCCCGTTTGAGTCGCCCTGGCGTGGTGCAACGCACGGTTCCGCCATTGTTGCACTGCTTCAGAGCCGCCAGGATGGCAGGAGAGTCATCGGAAGTGCCGCCTACTCACGTCAGTACTGCAACCCTCAGAAGAAACCCATAACAAGCCTTTTTTTAAGGTTACAGACCAGCCACTGGGCACGTCAAGCCTGCAGAGAAGCCGACGAGGGAGAACACGGAGATCAACGAGACAAGAGTCTTGGCGGCCATCGTGGTGAGGGATCTTGAGGATCTCAGCTAAAATCACCCGAGCGCAATCACACACGTGCTTGCTTGCATGCTTCGCATTTTGCACCCCAAATGCCAACACAAGTTGACGTCTACCGCTTTATATGAACTCCTAAACAGCCCAGGAGAGTCTGGGCATGTGCGTAGTCTGTCTCATCAGCCTATTCTCGACGGAAGATTTCAAGTCTCGATTCTCCAAAATTACCGTGATGTTTTCCCGTCCAATCAAGACCTAATTGCCTAAATACCGGTCAATGCAAGGAGAAGCTGCTTGAACTCTAATTCCCTCGCAGGACATTGCTGAGAATCCCCTCTTGTTACAGTGAATGGTGGGAAAATATTCATTGATAGGTAGGCCCTTGCACCCGTGCTTCATTCCGTCAGGGGTACTGGGCGGTTCCTGCCTCCGATAAATTGCTCGCATCCGAAGTAACCGATTACTCCCTGTTTATATTGCCGGTATCCCCAGGTCGCGTGGGTGCCGGGAGTCGAGTACACATTTGCTGACCACGAAGTATGTGCCTCTTAATCAACCAGGACACCGTGTTGTGACCTGGTAGAAACCGGCTTGTCAAATGACGTTGACAGGAGAAACTCAGCTTGTGTGATATCATCACTCGGAGTGATTGAGGAAAAGTCCGGACAGCTGGCTTCCCTTTAAGGTTGTGAATGCCCTTGTTGGAACCTGGAAGACAATGTGGATTCTGTGTTTCACTGGGAGTGCACTGCTATCATTACCACCAGGGTTGGCGCCAGTACTCGTACCATGGTTGTTCCATTGATGCTATCCCATGCGACCTGAGGCGAGCAACAGAAACAATAGATTGAGACACAATGGCTAAAGGTAAATAAGACAAAGATTCATGTCATCAAGACAAGTCGACTAGTGTTAGGCATCAACGCAGAGCGTTTCCACAAATCTAGTGCCTATAGGTCAAAGACAACCTCGCCGAAGCTTCCAGCCATGTCTTCATGGTCGCAAACTTAGAGCTGCTTTATCTTGCGGGCTCACGACGTCAATCCGTGATGTTGATGGTTGATGGCGTAGATGGCGAGATTTCGACCGCTGGTAGCAATGGAAATCCAGCAAAGCCAAAATAGCTGTCAGATAATATCTTGTCGCTCATGAGAGTAGTCGAAATCATCTTTGAATTAAAGAAGATGCGAATGAGTCTTCGCCGCCAACGCATTCCAACCCGCTGCAGCCAGACTAGTATGAGCCTTTAATTTAACTCTGGTCAATATTGTCTTCTGTGATGCCAAGTTATCCACGCGGATCTTTGCTCCCGTATTCTCAAGCAAGTACACCTTAGTGTATAGGTTATCGCCTGAAGCTGTCAGTCTAGTGAGGTCCCTTAAGAAACATACCCTGATTTGAGACTGAGAGGCTGAAGCTTACGAAAGATGTTATCGGAATCGGCTGGCGGTTTGGTGTTTTCACAAACTCGTTCCCCCAATATCATAGTTAACCATACACAAGTATATCAGCAGGATGTACCTCTATCTGAGTCCATCTCACTTTGTTCCGTTGGTCTCTCATCCAGCGCTGTAGGACAACAGGATGTCCTGCAAGATGAGGAAGGAAGTATGAATAACAACCCGTTTCGATTCCCCGAGGCTGTCGGTGACCCCAGTTGACGGCTTCGAGGACAGTTTCCAGAAGAGATTGGTAATAAGCATGAACAACTTTCCAGATCAATTGGAGGGAATCTCTTCGGAACGCATTAAAACCCGCTAACCAACATCTGCATAGAGGCGAAAACGCTTAGAATATGATATTCGATTTCCTCATTAACAGCCTTGGCACGCTATTGTCGAACGTCTAGTCTAGCATTGGTCAACGAGAAGCAAACTTGACAGCAGTGCCTTCCAAACTCAACCTCGGCGTTCTTTCTATGGACTTCGGCCCTGAAGCATCCTGGCCTTATCCTCCAAGTATTGAAGAAACTACGCATCCGAGAAATCATCGGATTACGGAGGCGGCGTTGGCCAGGCTGCAAGACCACTAGATTTCCTCTCTTTCGTCGCCCCTGCTCCAACAGACATCCCCTATTGGACACCCTCAACAGGGCGACGCAGGCAGAAAAGCGTCCATGGCTGCAATCCGAACCAACAGCACCAACCAGTTAGTGTCTTGGAAAGTTGGGAAATGAGGCGCTATAAAGTAGTCTCATTTTTCTTTTCACGCCTTTTTTCCAATTGAGCTTCGTTCGCCGTCTTTGCCCAGTTAGCCGCAAGCGTCGGATACCAGGACTTCAAACATGCCGTGGCGCCATGAGACCAACAACCCCGAAGGGGTGGATATGGTGAATCCCAACTACAGACATCCGCAGCTGGTGTTAGTGAGTACGTGAGCGAGCCTCCGAGGAAGAACCCCTTCACCACCGTGCATCATTGCCCATCTTGTGGCAGACGACGACAGTCCCATTCCAAGCTATACAGCCCCCGGCTTCAACCTGGTCTTCATCGGGGGCACGCTCTTCAGCGGCAAGCGGTTCACGCAACCGCACGCTTTCGAGGACGACGAGAGGGGTCTGTTCTGCGCGCCGTACGCCGAGTGGGCGCCGGAGCCGTACAACAACTCCCAAAGCGTCGTGGACAACGCCCTGTTCCGCATCATCAGCGCCGTCGGCGGGATGGGGGCTTTGTTCAGTGATCTCCGGTCACCAGGCCCCAAATGCGACCGCGACTTACACCACATGAAGACGCGGCTGCTGAGCGGCCTGCCCCCCATGTCGCTGATGCGATGGCGCCGGAGAGGCCTCGACGACCCGGCCAACTTCGGCCGTGCGTGCCAGCACTTGTGCCAGGTCGTCGACGCTTTCGAGGATCTCAACCTGCCGCACAACAATTACCGCATGGCGAAAGCGTGCAACGAGGTCTGGGCGGCGTGCGACAACTTCCAGAAGGCGCTGAACGAGTACCGCAGGAGGCGGTTCCGAGGCCCCATCTCGATCACGGCATTATGGGAGGAGTACGTGGTGGACTACTTCCAGACAGTCCCCGCGAGGGCGCACGCGTGGACGCTGGCGCGGATAGAAGAGCTCAGGGAGGCGCAGCTTCGACGGCTGGGCGGGACCACGGCGTCCGCGAACCGGGAACTGGCGTCGCCCGAGCAGATGGAGATGCTGGACCGGATACACGACCTCACGGGACTCACGAACCAAGCCGACACCAAGATCATGCTGCCCCTATCCGGATTCCGGCTCGAGACTTTCACCTCGGCGATCCCGAGGATACGGGACAACTGGACCGGGTACACCGGGGACCAGCCGATGACGGAAATCCCGTCGGACATGCGCCTCCGTCGTAGGATATACGGCATGCGATGCAAGCACCTCACCCACGAGGACCTGCTGAACCGGATCCGCAGTGGGGTCCGCCTTCCGGAACCCTCGGACCCGGCCGGTCTGGCCGAGCAGTGCCAGACGCAGATCCGTGGGTACAAGCGGGCGAGGACAGAGCTTCGGGGCCCGCCGCCTCAGCTCGGGGACGAGCCGTGGGTCGCGCAGGTCAGGTATATGCTGACGATGGCGAATCGTCCCGTGAAGATGTGGGGGTTTGTCGGGTACAGGATTTGCTACGAGCACTCCGACAAAGAGCGGAAGAGCTTCTTGGATAAGTTCAAGCAGACCGTGACTTCCTGGGGTGAGGGAGTGCAAGGCGCCCAGACCCTCAAGCCGGCGTGCAAGGTGCGGTGGCTCGATGGCCGGGAGTTCGGGATTCCAGAGGGAGACGTCGAGGCGGCGAAAGGGTGAGTGTCCATATGAACTCCGAACGACGATCGAAGACTGATATTCGTAGGCACTACAAGGATTACAGCCAGACACCGGCATGCGAAGGATTCGTCCCCATGGCCGAGCTCGTTTTCCTGGTCGCCGACAAGGCGTCGATCGAATCCTTCATCAACCCAGTCGAAGACGACTCTGAACCGCTGATTCCGCGCGGTGATATGGGGAGTTTCATACTGACTGCCAGGACACCGCACCCGGAAGACGAGCTGCGGTCTCCGCGGGCCGGCTCTCGGGGTAGCCGGGAGGGATTCGATGGTACTCTCAGAGTCCTGGGGTCGGTGTTGTTGGACGACTTTTTCGCGCTGCAGACCCGCCATGCCGCCCGGCTGAAGGATCTTGTGAAGATGGCGGAGGTGCACCCGCGGCAAGTCTACGTCGGGCCCAGCGTGGCCATGGAGAGGGAGGGCTGGCGCAGGTCGGGGACTTGGAGTTTGACGGTGCTGAAGTCGTTTGAGAAGTGGCGGAAATCCTGACGTGCCTGCTGGGTTGATACGAGTGGACACTTCTTTGGGCATCTGTCTGAGCACGTCTGTAAACTACCAACAGGTATGAACCTACTGCTGGGTTCGTTTCAATGACCAAATGAGACTTTGAGATTCTTCTGATGATAATCAGCAGCATTGAACTGAGTGTATAAGTGTTCCTTCTGGGCCCAACCGGCGTGATCGATCAATGTTGTTGAGCGCGGATGACTTGAAGCGCCTCTGACGACGTAGAACACAAGTACACTAACTGTGAGCCCAACGGGATGCTCCGATGATGGAATCCTTGGTGTTGAAGAGTTATAAACAAACTGCTATCATATTTGCTAGCATCCCCCCGAGACCTAAGTGAGTGGGCGTCTGGAAATGAAGAGCCTCCAGAAACGACTCGAAATTGCGAAAGACTAACCAATTGAACCTGAGCTTGACTTCGAATCAAAGCAAGCCAGGAAGATGTCTCATATAGGAGGAAAAACACATCGTCGCCCTGTGTTCTTCGAAGGCGAAGATCGTGACGTCAGAAATCAGTCATCTTGGCCGATGCGCGCCTGCGTTCACACAACATCGGACATCAAAACCCGTCGCCCCAGACTGATGAAGGGACTTCAGGCAAGCAGCCTTGCCATCACTGGAAACTGGATTTCACCATTCACTGCAAAGAAGGTCGGAGGCTTTGCCAGCTCTACGTCTGTTGATCTCGCCTTACCCATCGCACAAGATGCCCATCACGCTGGACGGCCGCTGCGTCTGTAGCCAGCTGAAGTACTCGGCCAAACTCGATTCCGCCGACGACGCGCGGACGTCGCTATGCCACTGCTCGAGCTGCAAGCGTGCCTTTGGGACCAACTATGGCCTGACTACCAAGGTTCGTCGTGGAGCTTGCTTCATCCCCCTTGAGGCTTCCCCTATAGACGCGACGTGCTGACCGTCTCAGGTCCCGCTGGGGGGCTTCTCGTACACGCAAGGCGAGCCGAAGAAGTTCAAACAGGAGAACGGAGTGATTCGAGAGTTTTGCGGCAACTGTGGTGCCTTCACTTGCGAATACGGAGAGGCGGCGGCAGATAAGTTCCGGTACGTCATGTGGGGGACCTTTGACGAGCCGGACAAGGTGCCGCCCAAGGGTGAATTCTTCTGCTCTCAGCGGGAGGGTTGGATGCCAGAAATCGATGGTAAGACGGAGTGACTGGTCACGTACGCCAATAATCCGAACGTGGGGTCGCTGACGCGAATGGCAGGCATCTTCCACAAGCAAGAAATAAAGCAGTAAGTAATTGAGGTCGATGAAGAGAGAGGCGGAAATTTTAAGTCGGGGATTAGGGAGGTTGTGTGAGGCCATCCAGAGTTAGTACACGGAGTTCCGCCGGAGACTGGGCGATGCATAGGGGGGCGATGGCTGACGACCGCTATGTAAACGAATCAAGAAGACTGATTTCCAGACCGTATTGAAGAGCCTCGAGTGAAACCGCTTTCGTTTGTCTGGCGAGTGTTGCTGTTTGCAACGTTGATATACACCACACCGGGACTGTACCAGACCATTAAGCGAAGGGATTCTAGAAGTCGAATAACCAGCCCCTGCGCGGTAGCATGGCCCCGAACTAACACCACTGTCGGCGGTTTTTTGCAGCTTGTTTATCGCCCTGGTTGACATAAATCCTTCTGCTGCAACTTCTCGTTCATCTGAATGTGCGTCCCAAAGGTTGAGCCAATTTGTTAGGACGACGTCTGCATCTCGGAATCTAGCCTGACCGCTCTTGTTGAGCTCGATCGAGATACTCTTCCCCCAGACAGTGTAGGGGAGCCAGCACTTATATCTAAGCCTAACATACGCCAGCTCATACGGACGGCTTTTACTCGCGGTCGCGTGCGTTCTCGCCGCATGCACCAGTATCGTACAGATCTTGACTCTTGTCGCCGGCACCTGGATCACACGCGATTGCGATGGAACCAAGCGACACGGTCTGTCTGATCTGTCGATCGTGAAGGTTAGACTCATCACCAGAACCTACGCACGCGCGTTTGGTAGAGCTAACGTGCCATAGTTCAATGGAATCACCAGCTCCCCAAACTCCAGTAATTACTTGGTCACAATGCGTTTCTTCCTGGCTAGCTTCGGCTACGAATACCCAACGGCCTCGACGGCAGGGATGGTCTCGTCACAGCCCAATCTCCTGCAAAACTTGAGTAATATCGGCGAGCAACTAGGCGGCGCATCGTCGTCTTCTTGGGATTTTTTCTGCAGCACTGGCGAATACACATCAGCCTTCTTCGACTCATCCCGCTTTGACGACTTCGGCATGCCCCCAGTCCCATCGTACTTCGTACATCTCTACGCTCTCCTCGTCCTCTCGCTGTTGTCCACTGTCGAATCCCTCACTCATTCTCGGCCGAGTTCGTTGCAATGCCAGTGTTATTGCCCCCCGCTCAAACGCGTGTGTCCTTGCCCGCGCGGCTCTCGTGTGGAGATCAAGGCCCTTCCATCGGGCTTCTGGGACAGGTATCGGATGTGGATATGGCTTATGCTGCCGCATGTCGTGTCCCTCGCGGCAGCCGCGCAGTATCTCGACGGATTGCTCCTGAAGAGCTACGCTGACCGACCTGGGGCCGGGAATGTGGACGCCCAAGTCGGCGCCGGGTTCATGATGCTGCAGTCGACAGCCATCGGGGCTGCATTCTTGGCAATGATCTGCTTGTATGCGAGGAAGAGCTTGGGTCAACGACCGAGTTGGATGGAACAGCAGGACATGGTCGCTGAAGGAGGAGAAGCGCTCCGGATGAAGGAATATTCAGACGCCGAGCCGGATGCACCCCTTTCTCCGGCCCCTCATTCTGAAGATGGCGGGGAGCTGCCGGTCAGGGCCCACACGAAGCCGGTCGGCAAGGACACGCTCGGGGACTCATGGGAGTGCGCACAGATGAGATAGATGCATCTGTTTAGCAAGACCTCTCTGTGATCGGTCTCGGTTCCCGATGCTCAGATCCGGCGGACTGTTTCCCTAGCTCGAGAGGGCTGAAATCGCCCCATTGGCGAATCAAAGAGTCGTCATCGATGCGCGGTGCCTGCCGATCGGCCCCCCCAAGACAGAAATCGCATCGCCAAATTCGTGCTCCGCCAAGGCGCATCCTGATGTCATCGTCCTAGAGACAAGCTGTCATCGATTTGCGCCCTCGAACCAGATGTGGGATGACCGCGTCTGTAACGAGCCGGCTGCCGGATGATGCCATGGGTTCGTCACATAGCGAGCCGATTAAAACGAGCTGAACGCAGGGCTTACCATGGCATTCTTGCGCCGCTATCCTCCCAACACTACCCTACCTGGACCAGAGTATCTCGGTAACGATTGTCAACAATACCACTTTATCCTATTAGACAAGAAAACCAATCGTATCTACAAACCACTGCGAACATGTCCAGACAAAGTCTCACAACACCCCTTCTCGGCGCAGCGGCCGTCCTGGGCGGCGGCGTCTACTTCTTCCGCAAGCCCGCGAATTCTGCCGGCGACCCTGCCCAGCAGGTTCACGATACCAACGAGGCGCGTCCGACAGCCGACGAGGTGGCCAACAAGAAGCAACAAGCGGATGCGAAGCGCGACCTCGGCATGGGAGGTGCCGGCGTCGGCATGACCCACGCGACCGGCGGTACGGACATCGGCTCCGGCCTCAAGAGCGGCAACGCGGGGAACCCGAACCGTGACACACCCAAAGGACCGACCGACGAGTTCCCCTCTGACGCGGGCGCCATCGGCGGTGGACATGGTCGTGGAAACGCAAACACGAGAGCCATCGAGACTCATGGTCCCTCAACGTCCCCGTCGAGCGCCAACCCATCGGGAACCAGCGGGAGTAGGGGAAGCTCAGGGAACACCGAAGGTGGCATCTCTCACAAACTGCAGGGGTTCTTCGGCACGGGAGGAAGCAAGGAGGGCGAGAGGACTCAGACACCACGCATGGATACTAAGGTCGCAAGTCACCACGGCGACACCCCGACGAATCGTGGAGGAAGCCCTTGGGACAAGCATCGCAGAGACGTGACAGCCACGGCGGCCAACTCGTCGTCGGAGTCATGATTGATTCAGGCAGTTTATCTATCCAAGCTTTGGCGACTATTTGACATTGTGGAAAATTTATCATTTCGCCCCAATGTTCTTGTACTTTACCACCAGCTCCTGATCTAGGATGATGACAACTTTGCCGCTGATTTGCCCACTGTGAACAAGACCAGCAGCATCGCAAATCTCGTCCAGCCCATCATAGAGGTTCTACTCGAGCGAAATGCCGTGCTCCGTGACGTGCTCTACCACGGTTTCAGTCTGTCCCCGAGAGCAGGTCAAACTGCCCCTTACCGTAATACCACGCACACAAGCTCCATGAAAGGGATCTTGACCTCGGCCGGTTGAGCGAGCTGGTGCATCGTACCATGCATCTTCGTCACAGCACAGGCCAAAGCAGTAACTGTCTCCGAGTCAGCCAAGTCGACCGTTGCATCCGCCAGAACTCCGTTTGTTGCTTTCCGCAGCTCAGCAACGACGTCAGCATTGCCCTTCCTCGCATCGAGCACAACATCCGCGCCGTGCTTTCTCGAGAGCTCTAGGCCCGCATCACGAGCCTCGATGCCGATGACACGCAAGCCCAGCGCCTTGGCTATCTATATGCCCAAGTGTCCCAGTCCGCCTCCCGATCCGACAATGGCGAGCCATTGTCCCTTCTCCAGTCCGGCCTGCCGCACGCCTCACCAGACCGTCCGCCCGCCACACGCCAACGGCTCAGCGCTGACGAGAGTGATGGGAGTCGGGGACGAGGACGCTGGTGCGCGCGTCGGCCCGCACGTAGTCTGCAAAACACCCGGCGACATGAATCCCGAGAATGCCCTTCTGGTTGGGGCCGAGATCGGTCGGGACGGGGACGGTGTTAGTCTGTTAGGGTTTGTTGAACTCAATGACCTGGACAGCCTTCATCGTCTTGGGAACGGTTGCGTAGTCCACATTTTCCGTACCGGGCTTCGAATCGACTGCTGTTTTGCCGTGCTTTGTCTGAAGCATCAGCGATATTCTTTGAACGAGTAGACCTGAAGAGGTTGTTTTAAGGTCATCTGGAGGGACTTTTGTCTGGTGAGCACGACGTCGGGAGGATGGGGAGCCTGTATGCCCCTCGCATGGTATCGTCTTGCAGTCGTTCGTCCAGTCAGCATCATCGGCTAGATACTGTGCCATTGTGAATATCTATGTGTGCTGAGATCGCCAAGGGCGAACTGCGTCGCACTTCTGGGCGTCATGGACAAGTTGCTCCGGGCAGCTCGAGATATCCCCAACGTACGACATAGTACCGTTCTACATCGTGATAGCCTGGCTCGAGAGAACAGCCATAGATATACGTTTGGTATTCTTCATTCTGCACTCGCGATATCACGTAGCATAATCTACGCGACGTGAGCTGTCGACCTGTTCGTCTGGGAGTAGTGATCGTTTACGCACTCTGGCGGAGTTGCTCTGCTTGTTTCCCCATCAGCAAGGGTTCCTCTCATAGGCAAAAGGCAGACCAACCCACACAAATGCACAGGACACAGTCTACTACCATCTGCGACTGCCATGGATCACCGTCATCGTCAATCCTGAGTTGGAGTCTGAAGCTATTGAAAGACTACCCGCGGACGAGGAGGCCAACCCTCGCTTCCCGCATCCACATCATTCCGTTTCAAGCCCTCGTCTTCTCTCCGATGGCTTGTTTCAGTCCACCGTACGCGTGATGATGACGATGAAGGGATAAAATGGCGGGATTTCTTTGCATGTCTTACATTTTGGTCGCTACGCAATCGACGAACGAGGAGCCGCGCGCAGTCTTGGCGGAATACAGAGTTGGGTTCTGCGTCGTGAACGCATAGAATCACTGCAATGTGGGAACCTTGCAATGAGCCATCGATCTTCAGTAAACCTGTCCAGCGACAACGTGCAATTGCATAATTCTAAATGTCCACAATCCATCAGCTACAATGACGCCTCAGAAGTGCTCACTTTTCAACTTCACCCTCTGTCACATCCTTCGGACGATAGATGACCCTGTCTTTCAGCAGTCGGGGAGTATCTGGGTCATGCGTAGGCAGGACGACAACTTCGTGATGCCTGGCATACTCCTTGATCTTCTTCAAGCTCTCAAACGCAGTGAACGGGTCGTCATTCGCGCCATCCGGCTCCTCCCTCTCGAGAAGGTGGATGCCGTACGTCGCGTCAGCAGCAAGGAGGTAGGTCGTCTTCGTCCCATCCTCATTGTCACCGGTCACGAGCAATGAGATGTGGCCCGGCACATGACCGGGCGTGTCGACCGCGACTACCGTTCCGTTCGCAGTAAGTGGACACGACCGACTCCAAGGTCCGATCCGTCTCTTCTCGTCAAAGTCCAGGATCCTGGGCTCAAAGTCCGGCGGCCAGTCCGAGGGGATGGCGCCCTGTATTGCGGCGTAGATCTGATGCTTGCCGAACGCCTCCCAATGCTCGGACCCAACGTAGATCGGCACGTCCGGCGCAGCGAGGGCCAAGTCTTTCAGGCCGCCAGCGTGGTCGTGGTGCAGGTGACTGACGATGATGGCCTGGAGATCCGTTGGTTTGACGCCGCGCTCGCCGAGACGGTTTATGATGGCGTCTTCCGGCGTGACGTCGAACTTGTTGAGGATCCCGGGGACCGGATTCCAGCAAGGAAAATAGCCCGGCTCGTTGCATTTGGTCGAGATGCCCGTGTCGAACAGGATCGGCCCGTTTGGATGCCGGATCAGAAACGCGCCCAGCGGAAGGGGACCGAGCCACGGGCCGGTGAAGGATCGGAGCAGTCGGAACGGGACGAAGCTGTTGGTGACGGGCTGGCCGCTCATCGGCTCGCGCATCCAGCACGACCCGGTGGGGATGAACGCCAGAGAGACTTTGTCGTCGGATCCCATGGTGGGCGATTTTCACCAAGAGTGATGGGCGGAGCGCAGGGCGATGATGCACAGAAGTAACGATGAATCATTGTGAATCACTTATGTTCTCATTTTCTTGTAAGGCTGCGACTGTGTTTTCCATCGATTTTGGGAAAATGCGGCTGCCTGCAAGCACCCGAGGCTGGATGCATCGTAGGAATGAGCTATCGTATGTCAGCCAATTATACGGGTTGCGTTGTCTTGCGTCCTGCTCAGAATAGCTAGCTTCGCCACCGGCACTCCGCTTCCAATCTCGGTCGACAGCGGTCCCTGACTTCGGACTCTGACCTGACGAAGGATCCTTTTGCAGGGGGGTGGTACTACCGCATTGTTGTTGGTGGCGTAAGATAACCCATAGGACTTCGTTCTTTCGAGGCCGCGGTGACTTGAGTTCCACTCAACAACATGAGCAGAGCCCCTGCTTATATGTGAAGTTGCAGAGAATGAGGTAGACAATGCGATAAGGCAACAATGTACTTTGTATTGAATATACGCTCAGGGCAACAGGATCAACATCAGAACCCGACTATCCGAGAACCAAAGTATGTGCATAAACCCAAGCTTATGTACGCTGGTAATACAGATAGTAAGACGAACAGACGGTTATCGCAGGAGAGCGTGGACGGTGGAGTTGTAGTTGTCGATGCAGCCACCGAGGTAGGTCGAGGTGAGCGAAGCAGTCGTATTCTTGGTCAGCTTGGCGAGGGCGCTGGTGCCGCACTCGAGGCCGAGAACGAAGGCCTTGTGCATGACATCGGCGAGGTAGGGTGAGGTGTGAGTGTGGCCGTTGGGATAGTTCGCGTTGATCGTCGAAGCGCCGAGGTTTCTCATCGCCTGGGCGGCGTACTCGCCGTGAGGGACGAAGTAGTAGCCCTTGGAGGGGCCTCCGAGCTGCTGAACAGCGAGCCTAGTAAGATGCAGTTGTGAGCACAAGGGCATGGCGTGAATCTGAAGTCACTCGACTAACCAGCTGTAGTAGTAGAAACGGTCGGGGCTCCAAGAGAAGCTGCCAGACTCCCAGACGTTGTCGGGGGTGGCGGCCGAGATGATGACCTTGGCACCCTTCGCGTTCATCTTCTTGGCGGCATTCTTCAGGTACGCGGGGAAGGTGAGAACGGTCTCGGCAACATCGCTGCATTTGATGTCAGTCCTGCTCTGTGCATATACATCTCACTCAGAGAGCTCAGGCGTCACTCACTCGTAGGTGGTCTGGCAGGTCTGGGTGCCGTCACCGAAGCAGTCGGTGCGACCGTTGTCGGTGGTGCTCAGGGAGCCTCCGTCGTTGTGTCCGAACTCCATGATGACCCAGTCACCGGACTGAACGAGGCCAGCGACGGCGTCGAAGCGGCCCTCGCGGGTGTAGGATCGGGCACTGCGTCCTCCGATGGCGCGGTTTTCGACCTTGGCCTTGCTCGTGTCGAAAGAGTACTGCAGGTACTGTCCCCAGCCCTCGGTTCCGGCACCACCGCCGCCCTTGGCCATGGTGCTGTCGCCGCAAGTCCACACGGTCGGGACGGCGCGCTTCTCGAGAGCGGAGTCGGCGGGCAGGGCGGAAGCCAGACCGACCAGGCCGGCGACGATGGGAATGTTCGCACGCATTCTTGGTCAAAGGGGCGGGCTACAACAAGACTGAGTCTGAAGTGAAGAAAGAGCGACGGTTCGGCCAAGCGGAAGGTGTCGTGAGAAACGAATGGAAAACCCTGAAGAGAAGACAAGCGTCGTCGTCCAAGACGGGATAACAAGGCTTTTTCATAACCTTCCGCCTGAACCGAGATTTGTGGGAGATCCCTTTCTTCCTGAAATATCATTGCTGTAACCTTGTCCCGGTCATCGACTCTCCTCGGCAGACTGCTCCATATCGAGAAAGGCACGGCGTTGCCGTTTTGGTGCCACTCGTCCGGGTGCTCTCGGTCCATCATTGGGCGAGACTGATCGTGAACCATCTAAAGTGAAATGGCCGCGAGAGTGGCGGCTGAAGGTGAACGAGCCATCAGGCGAGAGCATTGAGGTTACATCGAGGCGTCGCTTCTAGGAGGGAACCAGGATCCCCACGCGGAGTGTGGCTCGTTTCGAAAAAAGGAAAACTCCAGGCGCATGGCTTGCCTCGAATTTTCGCTCCTTGGTCGCTGTGAGGACAGGCTGGCCGGCTTCCACGGATAGGGAGCTTCTTGCTGCGGTGATCCCGTCTCATGCCCACTTCTTAAGGTGAGACAATCGGCTGTCAATCTGGCTTGGTCAATCCTGGAGCCTGCGGTGAACATGAATCTCCGCCAGTCGTGCGCTTGTGTCGGGGGTCCTCGTGGAGCGGGATTTGGGAGAGTTTCGGCCGGGATCCCCGGCGGTGTTTTGCCTTTTCCGGACCGCAACGCTACACGGATGCCGGAGATGCGCGAGAGGAGGCAAGGGAAAGTCATCCGGCAATACGTACGAAAGGAGAGCGAGGCCCATCTCCCCGGCAAATTTTGGCCTTCTTGTGAGTCTGGAGCGAGTGAGAACCCAAGCACTATCATGAGTTGAGATGAACAGCCGACGGATGGCTCACGGGTGCTTCAACGGACCCTTTCCCGCCGAGACGCCTTCCCGTCAATCCGTGCAGAATGCCATCTCACAACGCCGCCAATTGAGTGCTTGCATAGTCGAGAGTTGTGGGAAAGGGTTGCTTGGAAACGTGCCATGGTTTGGATCAGATGAACACGCCGCCTCATCCGAGACCCGAGACGGCGCCCCTTTATTGGTGCAACGTCTCAAGGTGGCTCTACTGTAAGCTTCGAAGCCAAGGATCATCCTCTGGATTGGCAAAGCTTAACTGGCAGATGGAAATGTCCGGAAGGGCTGAAGAAAATAGCGATGCAGCCGATGAAAAGAACGTTGAATGTCGAGAGGTTCATGAACGAAGATTAGGTGTGCTTATTTCTCCTTCGGCATGCTCCTATGTCGAAACCCAAATCTTGAGAGAACCTGGAAGTGAAATGAGCTTAGCGGACGCAGAATCTAGAGAGAAATCACGAGCAGTACGCTATCTCGGCTGCTGTGCCTGAAATCCCATTTCCTCACGCGGGGTCCCCTGATCTCTGCAATGGAGAGATTTACTAACGCGGACGGTCGGTCGGAACGGCTGCAGAGACGGGCGAGCTGGCGGTGCCAAAACGGGGACAGAGCGTGCAGAAAGTTCGCCAGGGACCCTGTCCGAGATGGTTGATCTGCTTCTCCCGACACTCTCCGTGCCACTTCGTCTGCGGAGAGCGCAAGATCTGGCCAACCTCGCTTGGAAAGGTTGTAAACGCCTCGGCCGCCGGAAAGAATCTAGAAGAAAGTCCTGCGTCCATGGCATCGGGGTAACAGACCGTGAGCCATTTTTCTCATTGCCGATGTTGGCATTGTTGCGCCACGGCAACGCTCCACGCGGGGGTTTTCCCACTCCCTGCCAACGTTGCTGAGCAGGTCTTGGTTCACTCGGCCCAAAGAGACGAAAATACTAGATCCAGGTCAGCCTAAGCGACCCCCGGTGCATTTTCCGGGGGGCGGAATCGAGCACTATTCTCGTCTAAATGTCTCCCCCAATGTGGCTCATGGCGTGGCCATCTGCTATTGAACGCAGCCTCTGCATCCCGTTTCAAGGATGCGGTCGGCTTGGCGGCTTGCCGACGAGATGCTATTGACTGGCTCAACGGCCGTGATTTCATTTCGGCCATGTTATCGGTCTTGACTAGTATGTGAGGCGTACTCTCTAGATGCAACGCCTCCACGTGTATGTTACAAATCTATGCGATGTTGCTCGTCTTTTCTCCCGCACCGCCAGCCACACACGACGGCAATTATCATTGGAGGATGATCTGGCAAGAAAAGCACGCTCGCTCACCTTGTCGCGCCCTCTGTCTGAGATCTCTAGGACCCTCCCGTCTTCCTTGGCACGCACAATGTCTCGCTTAGCCAGGTTCTCCTCCTGGCAGCTGCCTTGCTCTTGACCAACTTGGCTGGCGCTCAGACCATCACTTTTGATGATGCAGTGACTGATATGTTGTGTTTCCTTTCCCTCTGCATCGACGGCCCCCTGAAGAAAGACTGTCAACATGACTGACATGTCGTGCGTTACACAGAGGCCAATGTGTCCACTGTCACCCCGGCCGCCGAGGCATTGGCCGGCGATCTCCTGGAAGAGGAGAGCGTTCAGCTCACTGACTCTGTGTTGACCAACCTCACGGACCTCTCGCTGTCAAATATATCTCTCTTTGACCTTGATACCACCGCGACGGGAGAGAAGCGATCTGGCTCGGCCCGCACCTTCAACAAGTGCAAGACATATCCCGGCGACCTGCTGTGGCCCAGCAAGGCAGTATGGAGCGTCTTCAACCTTCTCACTGGCTTTGCCGTTAGTGAGACCGTGCCTATTGGGGCTTCTTGCTTCTATGATTTTGGCAAATACGATGCTGCTCGTTGTGAGTACATTACACAGGAGTGGGAAAAGTCGACCATACACTAAGTGAATTCCTTGCCCGAAACTTGCGAGACTTCTCTCTAAGACGAAGTAGCACAAAGGACCCGACCTTGGTGATGAGTCCTTAGTACCAAGGTCTTACATACATGCCTCCTTCTGCAAACAATTTCTCTGCCGGAGCTGGTAACATCGGTGGTTTCCCCTCATATGTCGTGAAGGCCACGAACGTCGCCTAAATTCAGCTGGCTGTCAACTTTGCCCGTAACCTCAACCTTCGTTGGCTTATAAAGAATACTGGACATGACTTCAACGGACGATCATCTGGATCGGGTGCTCTCTCTGTCTGGACCCACCAGCTCAAGGGCATCAACTTCTACAACAACTACAAGACCGGCGCATACTCGGGGCCTGCTTCCAAGGTTGGTGCCGGTGTGCAGGGCTTCGAACTTTACAAGGCCGCCGAGAAGGATGGAGTTACAGCTGTTGGAGGCGAGAGGCACGACTGTCGGTTTCGCCGGTGGTTACCTTGCTGGTGTTTGACGTTCGCCGATGTCACCCAAATATGATATTGCCGCTGATTCGGTAAGTCCTTCTCATCGACGGACTAACTATTATATAAATTCTAACCCCGCCCTCAGGTCCTCAGAATTGACCTTGTGACGCCCGATGGTTGATTCGTCACTGCCAGCGAGAACCAAAACACCGAGCTCTCCTGGGCCCTGCGAGGAGGTGGTGGCAGTTAGTATACCTATCTCTCTTCCCTCTGTGGCTGACCGCGACATACGCACCTTTGGTGTTGTAACATCATACGTACTTAAGGCTTATCCCAAGCTCGACAATTCTGCTGTCGTGACGTTCTCCTTCAGTACCACCGAAAACGTCACCCACGATGCCTTCTGGGCGGCCATTGAGGCTCACTGGGACGGCTTGCCAACTTACAACAAAGCTGGCAACTACGAGTACGGGAATATCTTTTACACTAGAACGGAGACTCTCACTTTTACCATGCTCCCCTGGTTCGCCCCCAACACTACTTTGCAAGAGCTCAAGAACCTTATCGCTGCGCTCTTCGCTGAGTAGATAGAGCTGAGGATCAATGTCCTGTGTACTCCGATCATAAGAGCTTTCTGCCCGTATGGAAGGGAGGTTTTCCTAAAGAGGCCGTTAGAGGCACTGCCGCCAAGACAGCCTGCCGCCTGTTCCCGACCGAGAATTTCGTCGACGCTACAAAGTCCAACGCCACATTTGAAGCTATTAAGGGTCTGAGTGACAAGGGCGGTGATATTATTGGGTTAGGGTTCACTGGTGGCCCCGGACCCTACCTCGACAACCAGTGATGCAAAAAGCCCATGGGTACCCAAATGGGTAGTACCCAAAATCACCCACGGGTACTCTACGGGTACCCAAATTACCCATAGGTCTAGCCTATATTAAAAGCCTATAGGTAACGCAGCCTATAGGTTAACCTACCTATAGGTAGCCTACCTATATATAAATAACTATAAGTAATAGTTATAAATTAATCTTAAGGATCCTATTAAAAGTAAGGTATATTTAATATAAACTATTAGTTTATAATAGTTAATATAAAATTTATAAACTATTTATATTAGAAGATAAATAGAACTAGGATAGCTATAAAAAGATTACTATAAGTCCTTTAAATATAAAGTATATTCTAAGTTATATAGAAGTAAGTAAAATCTTAAAT
>JAOQIF010001140.1:0-26433 GCA_026260285.1 Colletotrichum sansevieriae
CCCCCCCCCCCCCCCCCCCCCCCCCCCCCCCCAGGAATCCAAGAGATATCCAGTGATCGAAAGCGCGAAACGTGCCTCCATCGCGCACACCAACATCAAACGGGAATTGTCATCCCAGCATAACCGCAGCATATGTCAATGCTAAGTCCCTCGCCATTCAAGACCGATGACTCCTCGGCTATGTGAAGGCATCTGCTGGTGGAGGAGAGAATTCTGACTTTGATGTCGGGATCGCCTGGCGTTATGCCGGTGAAGAACATGGCGCCGTGTGCGGATATGAGGAAGGAGGGGATAGCCACGAGCCACCGTTGCAGACTGGGTCCTCTGGATTGGGTTGTCTGCGCTGATGTGCTGGCTTGCCGTATAAAGCTTCTGGTGATGGTACCGGCAGGATTCGTGTCTTCAGTTTTGGGGCATGTGTCTTGGTCCAATGGTATGTTTCGGTGGATGATGGATGCGTTGAGCGTAGTTGCAATCTTGCTTTGATCAGTAGCTGATATTTGATAAATGCGCTTCTTGATTGCGGTCTTAGGAATAAAGTAAGAACCGTGCATTTATACTTGAAGACGCCCATTGGAGGCAGTCTCAATCCTATTTTACTGCTACTCCGATAGACGTCGTCCTCGGGTAGTCGCCGACTTTCCCGCTTGTCAGCAAGGGTCTAGCGGCCCGGCATTTAACAACCCACACTTTGGAGTTTGAACTCGGGTTCACATCCCTCGGAGTACCAACTGCATAGGTTCTTGAGCTGGAAGTCCTTGGTTTATTACATTTCTTTCTTGAAAATTACTTAAGCCCAAAGTCGTACTTAACGATCAATGGTCTATGGGCGCAGGCTACTAGTTCCATGTGACAGGCACATTCCATACCCTGCGGCCGCGGGTGTCCAAAGTCTTCTCCTTGGCCTCGGCGCCCTTTGCGACGATGGTTCTGTCCTCACCAATCGGCAAGATAATGTCGACGCCCGCATCAGCCCACAGAGGCCTCCAAGCGTTCTGACTACCCTCTGTAACAACACCGCGCACCTCAACGGAGATCTTCTTGTCGTCAACAGCCTCGTACTTAACACTGAACTTGTACTCAGCTGGCACATCGCGGCTGATACCATCATCCTCATACCACGCATCCTCAAACACAACACCCTTGACATCATCGTTAGAAGCCTGGTCAACGGTGCCGGAGGCAGCAGAGCCCCTCAGAACGGGGGGAGGGAAGATTTCCAGTCCACGCCAGTCATCCTTGGACTGGCCAGGAAACTCAGGGTCCTCCTCTTTCTGAGCCGTCGTAGGCACTGGCTTGCCGACAGGAATTGCGGCGCCGATCTTGGCGATGATGGGGATGGAGTTGTACCAGGGCGAGAGCACGGTATGCCATTTGCCGGCCTCGAAGTGCTCATACGGCGCATTAGTGTTGAGGAAACCAAAGTCCCTGCCGTCGCCCTTCTTGGGAAGGTATACCTTGCCCTCGCTGACACCAGGCTCGTAGACACCGCCAATGAGGAGAGCGTCGCCAAACCAGTACTGTGTATCTCCCGCCTTGATGGCCTTGGTCCAGACCTCGGGATCGGACTCGTAGCCCCAACCGGTCCAACGCTGAGGAGGTATGGCAGTGTGGTGGGCGCGGAGGTTGCCGGAATATGTGTAAGGAACGAGCTCGTAGCGGCGTTTGACGGCAGCGCGAATGGTGGGGGTTGCGGAAGGATACATCCAGGGCTCAATAACGCCACCGATGAGGTTGTCTTCTTCGGAAGTCTTGAAGCAGTTGATTGTGAAGCGGGGGGAGTGAACACCGAGCTGAATCCAGCGGGTAAGGTGTTCGGGAGTAGGCTGGGGGCCTTCGAAGCCACCGATATCGTGTCCATAGCACTATGAATGTCAGCCAGGGTGTGGGGCGTGAAGAGAAAACAATCCTCACGTGAAGAAGGGAGAAGCTTGCGTTCAGAGCGAGGGAGTTTCCGCCCTTCATAGACTCCCATGCCGTGACGTTATCACCACTCCAAGAGCTGCCGCAGTACTTCATGGTTCCGGCAGTGGCGCTACGAGTGAGGACGACGGGGCGCTCTTCCGGCTTACCCTCGATGGTGGCATCGTGGGAAGCCTTACCCATGAGCTCGGTGTGGAGAGCACGACCCCAGAGGCCAACATCCTTGCGGCTGAGACCTTCAGGGAAGGGCACCAGATCCGTCTTCTCCAGGGCACACTGCCACTGATCGTCCGGAACGGTGTATTCGTTGTTGTCATTCCACATGACATCGATACCGACCTTCTTCAACGAGAAAACCCCATCGTACCACCACTGGTATCCAGCATTGCTGGTGAAGTCGATGTGGCTTCCCTCGCCACTCTCACCGCCGCCGGCACTCCAAAGTCTTGTGACGGCAGTCTTTCCGGTCATGGGGTCCTTGAAGAAGGCACCGGCCTCGGAAAGCTTCTTGTACTCAGGGTGAGTAGCAAGCACGTAGGGCTTGATGTTGGCCAATAGCCTCACACCATGCTTGTGAGCCTCTTTTGTGAATGCTCGTGGGTCGGGGAATCTGTGCTTGTTCCACGTGAAGACATTTCTCGTCTTGGGCTCCACCTCGGCAACGGTGTAGCCAGAACTCATTTGGAATGCGGTGCAAGGGATGTCGTGCTTCTCACAGTTCTTGATAAAGCCCATAATGCATTCGTGTGCCCTCGGTGTGTCTTCGGCGCTGTACTTCATGCCACCGCCGATGTAGCCCATCATGTAACGCGGCACGCGCAGGGGAAAGCCGACAAGCTCAGCATACGAGTGAACGACCTCAGCGACTGTCTTGCCGACCATGATGTACTCCTCAAGACCGCCATGAGCCTGGCGATGGACTTTGTAGGCACCCCACATACCATCGAGCTCGGAGCCAATGGACCAGGTAGAGCGGGAGTGTGCGGTGGAGAAGATGCCGACTGCGCCCTCGGGGGTAACATTGATGAGCAGTGGGATGTGCTTGTATAGAGGGTCGGTGTTGTATGCGTCATAACCGAAAGTATCGGAGGCGGAGATGGTGAAGCCACGGGCGCTGAGGTCCATGGGAGCAGCCTTCTCGCCGAGACCGACATGGAGGGTGCCCTTCTTGTAGACAGTGTAGTGTGCCACGCCGGTGCCGTCGGCCGAGTAGGAGCGAAACGGCAGGTCCCTGTGAAGAGGTTTTCCGGCGGAGTCCTTGCCGAGATGAATGGAAAGAACGGGGGCACTGGACCATTCTATAACGGCCGTTGCAGCAGAGGTTGTGAAAGAGCGTCTGCTGTCGCTCGAGGAGGACTCGACGTCTTTGGGCGATGCATCCAAGGCTGGACGTTGGGCGCTGGGGAAGGGAGGAATAGGTCGCGAAGCTGAGGAATATGTTGTGCGGAAGACTGTCGGGCGGATGACTTCAAAGCTAAAGTCGAAAGGCTCGATCTCTATGTCGGAGGATTGCAACTGCAACGAGGCCGGGGCAAGGGACGCACTCTTGGCCTCTCGCGGCGCGTATTTTACCGGAGTTCTTTCGTTTTGGAGGAGCATTTTGATGAATTTGGCACTGCAATTGGAGTTCTTCCTACGCGATGGCTACTGGTTTTATTGTCGCCGAGGGGAAGGGGAAGGTGGGGGATTGTCAATTGACACTGACGTGCCAAGGTGAGGGGCACCGCATCGGAGGCCGGGAATCGCAACGTCGGTCACGACACCGGGTTGCAATTCCATCGACATAAGTCAAGAAGAATGCTCCGTTCAGCGTGGTTCGTCCACGTCTTCTCTCGGTGACTTCGGCCGACCTGTTCGTGACGGGGTTTCGGTTGAAGACCGAGAAGCATTAGTTGACGATGGTCGTTGGGTGCCGGGTTTGGCGTTGCCAAATGGTGTGTCATGGCATGTTGGCGGCTCAGGCGGCGCAGACTTCTTCGAAAGCGGGACAGCGTCGGCTATTACTCCTTTGGGTTCGGGACGCGAGTCGCGGGTCGCGGGTGTGTGGACATCGTGAGCATCTTGGCTGAGATTCGTTATATCGGATTCGCGGCCTATACCTCAGCTTACCCCTTTATAAAACCTTACCCCCCTCTACTTTGGGCTATAAGTATTATTAGAAGTTATAAATTATATAAAACGGATTATATAATATAAGTTAATATTTATTTAAGTTATAAGCTCCTAAAATACTACTTATAGAATTATATTTAGATTATATTCTACTTATAATTACTATCTATTCCTATCTTTAGTCTCTAGGTAGTACTACTCTCTCTCTCTACTTTAGAATTAGGGATAGGATCTAAGGTAGGACTTAGGGTATAACTATTATTTCCCTTCTTAATTCTACTAGTTAGAGTAGTATTTTAAATAATACCTATATAATATTAAAAAGTCTTAGAGTTACTATTATTAGACTTAATATAAAGAGTAAGCTAGATATAGGGATTATTAATTAACTTAGTAAAAATATACCTAAGATTATAAAAATTATAGCGATCTAAATATATTAGAAATATATTCTAAATATTTAAAAGAATACTTATAATAGAGTTTATTTTATAATCTATAATATTAATAAGAGTAAACTATAAGGTTCTTTACCTTAAAGAAAGCTTATCAATAGATTTAACTAATAGTAAGCTTCTAAGCTACTTTCTTAGATAAATACTAGGAATACTAAATAGGTTAAAGCTAGATTATATTAGTATTATACTCTAGTTTTATTTAGAAGAGGTTTATACTATATCTACTTTAGTTTCTTAGTATATAAACTTATTATTACTCTTACTTTCCTTATTAAAGCAATCTATTAGGGCTTGCTTTTTAGCCTTAAGAGTAATACTAGCCTCCTTGATTTCCTTTATTTACTAAGTATACTTCTAAGAGGGAGTAAAGGGGGGATTAATAAGCTAGATTATATTAGAAATATATTCTTAATAGGAATTAAAAGAGTATGAACCTTATTTATATCCTTGTTAGAGCGCTTCTATTTCTTATTACTAGAGGAAAGTATTTAGATATCTACTTTAGTATTTAGGAGGATATTAGTAGTTAGCAACTAGTAGTTTAAAACAATATAATTCTAATTAAATTAGGTAGTATTAACCTAGCTTTAAGCGAACTATTTATTAAGGAAATCTATAGGTTTAGCTAGTGATTAAAATATGTTAAGGTATAATTAATGTACTATTAAACTCTACTTTGATAATATTAGAAGCGTAGCTGTTATAGCCCTTCTAGTTAGCCTTAGGATTAATAGAAACCTGAAAGCTATCCTCTTTCTTATTATAAACTCTATAGATATAATATGTAAGGTCTTATATATCCTTAAAAGGAAGCTAATCTAATTATATTAGAGCTATATTTATAATCATTTGAAGAGATATTTTTATTACATAAGGGTAAAGGTTTAGAAAACCCTTGCTATAATTATAATCCTAGTAATGGAAGTATTTACTAGGGAAGAGCGTGATTTAGTATTTCTACTAGAGTATAATATTAGTTTTAATATAATTATAACATAATTTAGTTATATTATACTAGTATTAATATACTTCGCTAGATAGGTTTATCTTAAGGGGATTAATCTCCTAGAGACTAGGGGTATTAATAGGGCGGATACGTTAGGTCTTATACTAAGCTAGGGGGTTAGCTTATTATAAATTATATTAGAACTATATATAAGTTATAAATCTAGGAGGATAAGAATACATTAGTATAAGTAGTATTTAGCTACTCCTAATAAAGTGTAATAAGATAGGCGCTATAGTTATAATTAATATATACAGGGAAAAAAAGAGAAATTAATATAAAGTTCTATAGGTAATTAAAATTAAATACGAGTAAGAAAACTAGTACTAAGTAATATTATAAACCTGTTAGCTTAGAATAAATATATCCTAGAAACCTCGCTTATTAATATAGCGCTAGTAGCTACTATACCTTCTAAAGTAGGGGTTTTACTTAGAGTAGAGGAAATATATAAATATAATAAATTAAAGGGGTTTTAGTAGGAATTCTACTCAAATTTACTACTATTTAAGAATATTTAAGTTAGTATTCTTTTATATTTATAATATAACTAAATAATTAAGAATCCTTGCTTCCCTAGGGTCTAATCTAGAAAATAGTTATAAAATAAATAGCTTAATAAGTAAGTCTTTTATTATTATTAGTTAACCTAAGGTAAATATACTTATAATATAATAAAAATATATTAGCTAAGGTATTAAAAAAGTATTTTAAGCTTATAAAATATCCCTAGGGATAGCTTATATTTTTATAGAATAAGGATAGCGCTATCTTTATTTAGTCTAGCGAGGTATTCTATTAGTACCTAAAGGTCCTTTCTAATAGTAGCTTTACTTTATATATGAGATAGGCAAGAAAGATATATTTAATAATAATAATAACCTAATTAATAGACCTAGAGGAACCATTTATAAACTAAATAACTCTTGCCTATTACATAAAAGTATACTATAAGAAGGCTTATATTATTAATAAGTAAGGAAATATTAGCCCTAATTATATTACTAAGATTAAAGGTATAAAATATACCCTAGATATATTTAAAATATAATTAGTAAGTAGTAGCTTTCTATTATAAGCTTCTTAATAACCCTTTAGAACTTAGTCCCCTTTCTATCCTAGGCTAAGGTTATTAATACTAATAACTTAGAGGCTTCTAAATTAGATATATTAGAGGAAGAGAGAGATATAATAGGAAAATACTTATTAGACGACTAATCTCTTCTAGACCCTAAATAATGCGAAATACATTTAAATTATAACTATATTATACCTAATACATTATTACTCCTTAACTCTAAGCCCTCTAAATGTTATAATATCTAAGTTTAAGAAGGTAATACTTAGGCTATGCTTCCTAAACTATAGAGTAGAACGGTAAGTTTCTAAATCATATTTAAAATAAAAGTAAGTTATAAACTAAAATATTATCTAGGTTAATATTAATTTAATTTAATTAAAGCTTAACTTATTAAAGTATAATTAGTATAATAGTTACTATAAGGCTAGAGTACTATGATACCTAGATCTTTATTTAAGTAATATTTTAGATTATTTAATATAGAATATATTTAGAGAAGAAGTATAAAAGATATAAGCTATTAAGAGATTATAGCAAACTATAAAGACGATATATATATAGTATAAGCATAATAAAAATATATATAGGAATATTCGCCTACCTAAGCAGTAGGTAGGAATCCTACTCGCCCGGTAGGCTAGATCTAACTTTAGATCCGTGGCCCGGGTTAGAATAACTAGGACCTAGCGAGTAGTTATATAACCTATTATATAACCTACCTTATTAGGCTTCTTATATTATTCCTACCTCATAAGCTACTTCCCAATATAACTTAATATTATTAATACTTTAGACTTTATACTACGCCTACCCTCGCTCTCTTTACATACTAGTATTATAAAACTAATACTAATTAGTAATTAACTTTACTATTATACTATAACTATAGATTAGTAAGAATTAATATATTAAAAAGATAATATTTATTACTTAACAATCCTAAGCATCCTCTTATATATAATTATTATATTAATAGAGATTTTAGGTTTAGTTACTAATAGTTTAGCCTCCGCTTCTAACCTACTACCTCTAAAGTTATTACTAATATTATAAGCGAAGTCTTAAAACCCCTACTATTAATAGTAACTATAATCTATCCTATTATAACCTTAATACTAATAATAATAGTTTGCAATCTTTTATTATACTAGCTAAGTTATTACCTTTACCTTACTTTTACCCTCTTTATTACCCCTTACTTTTACTCTCTTTTAGTACCTTGTACTACCCTTATAGTTACTATAAACGCTATATCCTATATTACCTTCTACTAATATTATAGTTATTCATAGCCCTCTACTAACTTTCCCTCCTTCTACTTTATATTAGCTACTTACGTTTACTAATTTTAACTCCTATAAGTCTTTTTATTAAATTTAATATATTTAGTATTATTTAATATCTTCTAATATTAATACTAACCTCGCTACTTCTCCCTCTTTTAACCCCTTCCTTAGTACTTAAATCTACTACCTTTAACCCTCTATTTATATTACTAAATAGTAATAACTTAAGATTATAGTAATAAGCCCTAACTACTTATTATAAGAGAGTAGTAATAAGCCCTATCGCTTATTAAAATAGATTACCCTAATCTTAACTACCCGCCTTAACTACGCTTTTAATATAATATCTATATTATTACGAGGTTATCTATATCTTTAAATTTTATAACTTCTATATATAGTAAACCCTAACTACGTATATAAGATAGTTTTAAAAGAATTATAGCTTTAACTTTATACTAACTACTAAATTAGGTTTATTTATAGTTACTAAAAGTTAACCTTCTAACTTTAAGCTACTGCCTTCCCCCTCCCTCCCTCTTTTATCTAAATAACCCCTCTACTACCTTCCTCCTCTTATAACTTTACTACTTATAACTTCGTACCTTTATAACCTTAACTTCTCAACTTCTTAACTATATTATACCTATATTATATCTATTATATCTAAGTTATAATAAGTATTAAAAAGCCTTTAATAATAGCTACTCTACTAGTAGTAAAGGTCTAGTAGATCTATTCTAATTAGCTCACGCTAGTAGCGCCTACTTTTCTAGAGTAAAAAGGTATATACTAAGTCTTTATTGAAGTCTACCGAGATTAGTTAGTTATAATTAGTTAATTATATTGTTAAGACCTTATTATTAAGACCTTAATCTTTTTTTTTTGATTTTCCCCTATTTTATCTCCTTCTAAATTTATTACCTCTACTACTTTAGATCTATGTAGAAATATCTATCCTAGATACTTTTCTTTCCCCTATTTTATCTTCTTCTAAATTTATTACCTCTGTTACTTTAGATCTATCTTAGGATATCTATCGTAGATAATAAATAATTAATAATCCCCTCTTTAGCGTATCCCCTCTTTAGTGTTAATAAGATCTAGTAAGTAACTAAGTATTTTAAACCCCTCCTCTAAGTAATCCCTTTACTAAGAAGATCCCCTTTTTAGAGAAGTTTATGAAATAATCTTCTAAACTTTCCTCTCTTTTTTAACCTTTTTTCCTTTTTTAACCTACTTCTCTAAGTAATTCCTTTACTAAGAAAGTCCCCTCCTTAGGGAAGTTCTCTAAGTAATCCTCCTTAGGTCTCCTCTTTAGAGAAATAAGTAATCCCTTCTAAAAACTCCCTTTTTTAGAGAAGTAAGTAATTAAGTATTTAGAAACTATATAAAAGAAGGAACTAAGTTATCAATAAAGAGAAGATTAAGTAATAATAACTATAAGTTACTTAATATAAGAACTAACTACTTAAAGCTATAATTTAAAACTAATACCTCTAATTAAGGTATAAGAATAAGTCTAATTATCTCATATAACTTCTAAATATTACTCTATTACTCCTTTTTAATAGCTAATAATATTAATACCTCCCTTACCCCTTCCTTTTCCTCCTTATTTTAATATTAATTAGTAATCCTAATCCCTAATAATTTTAAAGCTATTATTAATTATAAGATGTATAACTAAATCAAGTCTTTTAACCCTAAAGAGACTAACTAAGCTAAGATTACTAGTTATATTACTTGTTATATTGATAAACACTTTAAGTATTATATTTAAAGTTACTAACTATAATCTAAATTTAAGAAAGACCTTAAAGATATTATTAAGATTTTTAATTATATAAATAACCATACTATTAAAGCCCTTTAGAAAGTCCTTATTAATAATAGTATATTTATTATTTATAATAGTAGTTAAATCAAGAAAAACGTTACTAATATTACTTACTAATCTAACCTCTACCTATAGAGTAATAATAACTTCAACTTAGTTAAATTATAATACCTAATAATTATTAAAAGGTATAGTAAAGACCCTGCTTTCTTTATAAAGATTATAAGAAGTTAAAACCCCTCTTCTTCTTATTATTACTACTCATATATAGTAATACCAAAAGCCCTCTATTATGTAAGCGACTGGATACCCAGACTGGAGAAGCTGGAGACACCTCGGCTAGCGCAGGCTAAAAGGATAGAGAGGCTTATAGGTCTAGGGTATAGAACCCTTATAGCAAAGACTTAGTAAATACTTACTAAAGGCTAGAAAAGAAGGATCTTAGAAGAAGTAAATAAAAGTAATATAATAATACTAGTCATACCTTTTAGGTGCTTCTACTATTAGTTTAACCTAACTATAGCTCTTAGCCCCTTAATACCTTTATAATTCTTTTGCTTCTACCCTGCTTTAGGAAGGTTAGTAATAATAATAGTATTATATACCTAAGTAATAGGCTAAGGAACCTATACCTAATATTTGCTAAGAGCGGAGTAAAATAGCCTATATAAACCTATATAAGGAAGCTAACCCTAGTAAGTAATTAGAGGATAATATAAGCTAATAAGGGGAGGTAAGAAGCTATGCTTTAAGCGAGGCTAGGGGCCCTGAAGAGAATAAGCTACTTATGCTAAATACTTACTATATAGGTAATAAGTATATATATATAAATACTGAATATAAGACCCCTTCCTATAGACTAGATAAGCTAATAAGCTAGATATCTATAGCTATAGCTAGTAGGCTAGCCTAAGCTAGAGGGCTAGATAAAGTAACTAGCTAAGTGCTAATATAATAGATTATAACTATAATAGCTAACTAGTATAAGCTAATTACTACTATATTAAGTAACTAAGCTCCTGCTAAGTAATCGCCTAAGGTTTATAAAAAAAACCCTGAATTATAATATAGCACGCCTTACTAGCAAATCTACTACTATAATAAGGGAAGATTAGCTTATTATAGTTAAAGAGGCTTATAAATACTGCCCTAGCTGCTCTACTAGGTAATATATCTAGTAAGCCTTGAGTATAATAGAGTATACTTTATAAATAGAATAGCGGAAATATTAGCAAATACTTATAGATAAGTTAGGGAATTAGGTTAACCCTAAATAGGAAGACTTTAGAATTTTTATAAGAGGGTAGCATATTACGCCTAAGCTCTAAGAGTAGAATTACTATAATACTTTAAGATAGTACTATTAGAAGGATAATAAGAAACTAATTATATATTAAGTTTAATAGAAGTCTATTAACTAAGTACTTAGCAAGTTAAGCATAGGTAATATAAAAGCATATACCTTCTTTTAGGGCTTTATTAGGACCCTAAAGCATAAACTCTTTAAGTAAGATATTAACTATACTAATATATATATTATTACCCTATATATATAGAGATTATAAGAGATTATAGAAGGGAGATATATAGGAATATCTACTAGCTATTCTAAGTTATATAAGTAACTATACTTAGGCTCTCTAGACCGCCCTTATAAGAGCAGCTTATAACCCCCTAGGTTAATAGACTTAAGGGACTGCCGCCTAGAGACCCTATCCTAGAACGACTGCTCGGCGGACGCCCATGCAATACCTAGCGCTAGTAATATATCCTCCGACTCCTAGGGACCCTAATACTATAACTATAAGAAGTATGGCCATATCTCCCCCAACTGCACTAAAACCCGTGCGCAGCTAACGGGCAGCAACCGGACCTTGAAGAAGACCCTAAAGAATAGGAAGTCGAGGATATTATATCACAGAGGGAAGCGCCAACGGGCCCCCTGTATTTAGTTAAGTAGAAAGGCTAGCTAGTAGAGTATAATACCTAGGAGCCTGAAGAATACTTAGCAAACGCTTTGCAAATCCTCACTAGATTTAAGAAATAGTAGCGTAAGTTATATTATAAGTAGGATAATAAGTAATATAGAATAATAAGAAAAGTCAATTAACTATAAGATAGCTGAAATACTAAGAGAAGACCCCCCCCCTATAAAAGTAATATAAACCCTATAGGTATCTAACCTCATACTACTATAGGATTCTACTATATATTTGCTGAAGTTCTACTAGCACTACTACTCATTATTATTACTATTACCCTCTTTATTATTATTATCCTTATTACTATTATTATTATCCTCGCTCTCTTCCTCTAAGCTATTACTAGTAGTACTACTGTTACTACCCTAATTATTACTCTCTATAGTATTATTAGAGTTACTATCCTCTATACCTAAGGACCTATCCCCCTTACTATTATAAACCTAGTATTACTAAGCTATTACTAAGTTATTACTAATCTTCTTATAATCATTAGATTAAGGCGCGGGGCTATGAATAATAACCTTAAAAATAGTAATAGGAGCTTAGTAATAGGTGTTATAAAGTATATAAGAACCTTGAATCTTTAAAAGCTCTTATAAGGAAAGTATAGATATATAGGTATTACTCTTTAAAAGCTATATTACTAGGATATTGATAAGCTTATTAAGAAAGGTAGCCTACTTAAAGATATAAGTCTTATTATATAAGTAAGTAGGGAGAGTATTATTAAGCTATATTATAATCTCCTTAACTAAAACCTTATCCTTAGCCTAGCGAGCTGCCTATAAATATATATTAGATTAATAAAAGGGTAAAACTAACTATAAGGTAAAACCTACCTCAAGCAAAACCTATAGATATGCCTAGATATATAAAGCTATACTCTCCTCTATACTTATAGCGAGGAGTTAGTTCTTATAGTTCTTAGTACTAGTCTTAAGACTAGTACGGTTTACTAACTAGTTATAGTAGTATTAGAGAAGCTCCTGCCCCTGCTCTATAGCTATAAAGATATAGAAGATCTTATGCTCTTAATACTAGCCAGTAGTAATTGCGTAGATATAATACTTAACCTAGTTCTAATAGAAATAAGTAATACTAATAAGATAAGTAGGAATCTAGAGATAGGCAAAGTTAGCCTATACCTTCCCTAAATAAATACTAAACTCACCCTATAGTACTTAATACTATATATATATAATCACTATTATATTAGTAGGCGCAGACGACCTAGGCATTCTTAGGGAGCTATAGCGCGCAGCTAATATAAGGTTTACTACTACCTACTTAGTTATGCTAATAGTCGCTACTGCTAAGCTTAGCCTTAGTAGGGCTATACTTAGCGAGGAGTTAGCTAATAAGGCTCTTAGTGCTTATAATAGTTAAGGAGGTATTAAAAGATAGGAAGGATCCTGCAAAGGGTCTAAAAAGACTTAATAGAAAGCTTAGATAATATAAAAGTATTTATTAAATAATATAGTATAATAAGGAGGGAAAAGAACTAACCCTAGGGCGGGAAAAAGCTATTATTTTATAGATAGCTAAAGAGACCTTACTAAATTACTATAAAAGTAGATGCAACTTTAGATAGCAAAGAATAGTAATTTTTTACTATAATAAGTACTACCTATTAGGAGGTAGATATAGTAAATTAGTAATAGTAGTTACTATCTAATCTATTTAATAGCCTCGTGATATACCTATTTAGAAGGGGGATAATAGGATAAAAAACGAAGTTATTATAAGGGTATAGTATAAGAAAGTACTTGCTAGATAAAGGGCGAATAACAGGAGAATAAAAACAAAGTTATTATAAGGATTACTATTCTCTTTTAAAAAAAATAATAAGATCCCTTTAGAATAGCCTAGATAGAGGGTATAAAAAGGGGCCTAAAAGGAGAGGAACTATAAGGAATAGGACTATAGGCTTAGCTGCTATATTAATAACTCCAAGGGCTCTACTATCTTTTAATAAATATATAGCAGATAGTTACTATGCTAGATAATAGTAGCAATAAGTAAAGGACTAGGATCTACCCCGGATAGCTAAGAAGGATTATAATAGAGGGCTAACCGATAATACCTAATCTTATAATAGGGATTACTATAATTAGAAGGGGGATAATTATAAGGGATTAGATACCTAGACTAGAGAAGCTAGAGATACCTCAGCTAGCGCAAGCTAAAAGGATAGAGAGGCCTATAGGTCTAGGGTATAGAACCCTTATAGCAAGGACTTAGTAAGTACTTACTAAAGGCTAGAAATAAAGGATCTTAGAAGAAGCAAGCAAAAGTAATATAATAATACTAGTCCTACCTTTTAGGTGCTTCTACTATTAGTTTGACCTGACCGTGGCTCTTAGCCCCTCGATACCTTTACATAATACTATAGGGCTAGGCTAGAAGGAGACCTGGTATAGGCTAATTTTATAATATTTATTTGCTACTAGTATATTAACCATAAGCTTTAAGGGCAAAGGTACTATAAGAAGCTAGATATAATAAGGCAGAAGGAGATATAGTTACGTATATAGTTCTTTGCTAAATAATTAATAATATATTAGGACTTAGGTATAGTTAGTATAGAAGATAGCAAGGCTAAGGCCTATATACTATACTTCTAGTTAGCCCTATTCCTATATAGGGAACCTAAATATTAGAAAGTTAAGATATAGAGGTTAAGAGATATAGCTATAGAAGTAGAATGCTTATAGGAGATATATTACTAATAGGGTAGCAAACCTCTATAAAGCAAGAGCAGGAAATAGTATATAGGGGAAGAGCATACCCTAAGGGGGCCCCTAATAGCAAGGGTAGGTTAAAAGATAGGCTAGTAGGGCTCTAGTAATAAGGTAATGCGAGGTTCCTAGAGCCTAATGCCTTACTAACTAGTTAATAGTATAATATAGGGACCTAATTAGAGCTAGCTTAAATTCAGCCCTAGTATATAACCTATAATATCTAATTACTTAGTATGCTTTAGCTATAAGCAGAAGGGGTATAAGAGGGCAGACTACTTAGATAAATAAGCAAGATAAAGCGTAATAAAATACTAATAGGATACTAAATACTCGCTAAGAAGGTAAGGGTTAATATAATCTAATCTATAAGAGAAGTTAAGGAACTTAACTTATTAGAAAATAAGCAAGCTAGGGGATTATACTAGTAACCCCTATACCTATATTAGACCTACATACTTTCCTAAAGGGAGATATTATCAAAGAATAAGTAAATATTCTCTAGAATATTGCTAAATAAGAAGTATTAATAGATATAGATTCCTATTCCTAGGTTGATATTATTAGTAGTTAACTAGCTAGGTCCCTATAACTATAAGCTATAGTAGCCTGCACCCCTATATTAGAAGGGTTTAATAGGTTATTTATAATAATCTAGAATATATACTAGTTAATATTCTTTCTTATTAACTTAGGAGGAGGAGTAAGGAAGATATAGTAACTATTTGCTAAGGCCCCCTGACCTAAAGCAGCAGGAGACCTCTTTCTATTATAATACTCTATAAGAAGAGAGGGTATTATAATTAATACCTAGATAAATACCTAGGGATATAAATATTTTAGTATTACTAAGCTATTAGTATTTTTATAGGAGGTTATTAAGGTTAACTAGAGGGCCTATATTATATATATACTAGGGAAAATTACCCCCTATAAGCTGAAAATAGGGGCTCTAGAAGAAGATGATACCCTAGAGAGCAATATAGAGTTACTACTATAACTATTTAGTAAATAGGTAATATTTAATAACTAGTTAGCAAAGGAATACCTAGCCCTAGAGGGTATAGAATGTACTATTAACTTAATTAAAGAGAAGAAACCTCTATATAAGCCTATCTACCTAATAAATAAGTATTAGTTAGAGGAACTCCGCTAATATATTACTAATAACTAAGTAATAGGGTAGATCTAACCCTTAACTAGCGAGACGGGCGCCCCTGTCCTCTTTATGCATAAGAAGGATAGATCCCTATACCTTTATATAGATTACTAAAGCCTTAATAAAGTAATACTAAAGAACTAATATCTACTCCCTCTTATTAGTAAGCTATTAGATAGGCTTTAGAGAGCAAAATAGATCTTAAAGATTAATATTTAAGATATTTACTATCATATTTATATTAAGCTAGAAGATTGCTAGAAGATAGCTTTTAGGAAATATTATAAGCACTTTAAATATACTATTATATTATTTAGACTTATAAATACCGTAGCTATATTCTAGGCGTATATCTACTAAGCGCTAGCTAAGCTACTAGATACCTATTATCTTGCCTGTATAGATAATATTATAGTTTACTCTAAGATAAGGGAGTAATATATAAAAAACCTCTACTAAGTGCTCTATAGGCTTTGCTAGTAGGCGCTCTATACTAAGCTTAATAAGTATATGTTCAACTAATAGTAAGTAGAGTTCCTAGGGTATATTATTATACCTAAAGGCATATTAATAGAATAAACTTATATCTAAGCTATTACTAAATAGAAGCTACTAAAGATATACTAAGAAATCTAAGTCTTCCTTAGATTCTGCAACTTCTACTATAAGTTTATTATAAGATATTAAGGTATTATAGCTCTAACAATATCCTTATTAAAGGGTAATAAGAATAGCAAGAAAGGAAGCAAGTTCTACTAGCTAGAAGAGGCTTAATAAGCTTTTAAATAGCTTCAAGCTACCTTCTGCTTAGTAACTATTCTCTAATACTAGGACCTAACCTATAAAATAAGGGTTGAGATAAATACTTTTATAAAAGCTATATTAGGCATTCTATTATAGTATATTAATAGCTAGTAGCAACTAGTTGCCTATTATTTATAGAAGCTTAGTAATATAGAGTAATATTAGGGAGCAGGCTAATAGGAACTTCTTATTATAGTTAAAAGCCTAGACTATTAGGCTTACTACCTTTAGGGTATATTAAAGAGGTTTATAATCATAATAGATTACTAAGCGCTAAAGGGAGTTATTAGCGCGCTTATATAGGACCTTTACAGAAGACTTACTAAGTAGGTATATAAACTCTTAGTATTTAATTTCAACCTAGAGTATAAGTTAGGGGTTATAAACCTAGCAGATAGTCTATCTAGGAGGCTAGATTATATAAAGGGGGAGGTGAAAATTAATAATATACTCCTAACCCTAGCGAGGAAGCTGAGATTTATTAGCAAATTACTAGTAGATCTTTAGATAAGTATTACTATACTATAAGATAGTATAGAGACCTGTGAGGGTTATAGCCTACAAAAGGCCGGGCCGGAGAAGGAAAGAGCAGTAGTAACATAGGGGGTAGTTATATTATAGAAGATAAGTTAGCCCTTCTAGCTACTTATACGTATAGAGCCCCTTTTTAGGGCTCGGCTCGGCTCAGCTAACTAATATAGTTAAACCTCGGCATAGACCTAGCGCCGGTTTAGCACTAGTTTAGCGCTATAATCCTAATCCCTTATAATTACCCCCCCTCTAGAGGGCTTAGTCTCTAAGTCTAATAATCTATAAAACTCCATAAAACTCCTGCTTACGCGGGGATTTAAACCCTCTATAGCGCTTCTAATTAGTCTATTTTATATCTCTCAGGTCTAGGCTTTTAAGTCCTTTACTTAGTTACTATAGCTTTACTAGAAGCCCCCTAGGCGCTCAGCAGCTCTATTATTATCTTCTATATAGCTTCGGGTCTTATACCTACGCGCTATTAGCTTCTGCGTAGCTTCGGGTCTTGCACCTATATGCTAGCAGGCTAGTTTCTTCTATATAGCCTCAGGTCTTACACCTATGCGCCGTCGGCTTCTACGTAGCTTCGGGTCTTTTACCTATATGCTAGCGGGCTAATTTCTTCTATATAGCCTCGGGTCTTATACCTACGCGCTATCAGCTTCTGCGCAGCTTCAGGTCTTATACCTACGCGCTAGCAGGCTAATTTCTTCTATACGGCCTCGGGTCTTATACCTACGCGCTATCAGCTAGCTTCTATATGGCCTCGGGTCTTGCACCTACGCGCTATTAGCTTCCGCGCAGCTTCGGGTCTTATACCTACGTACTAGCGGGCTTTGCCTACTAGAACCCGAGGGCTTAGTAGTAGTAGTCTATTCGTCTTCCGATATATATAGCTCGAAAACGCTATCTTCTACGATCTATATACCTCTCCTAGCAGGGGTAGCTATAATAGCTTTAATACTTATATAGGAGCTGCCCGGGCTTGCTAAGGGCCTAGCGACCTACTAGCAGGAGTAGTATTAGTTAGTAGGGTAGCCCTTCTTATAGCACTCTTTATACTATAGATCAGCCTAGTAATTAGCTTTATAATAGCCTAGCTTGCTATATTTTTAGTATATACTACCTAGGGTATTAGGGCTGCTATAGTTAAAATAAGCCCTCTTTAGGGCTAGCTTAGTAGTAGCTGCTCGCGCTAAGGGCTCTATAAGTCCTTCGTAGCTATACTACTCCGGGTATATATCCTATAGCTACTCTATAGTAGTAGCTATAGCATATAGCCGCTATATATCGAATTTCTAGTATTCGAAGCCCTACTAAAGCTAGGGTAAAAGCTAGAAGTAAAAGGTAAGGGCTTAAGCCTGGGATTCTTCGAAGTCCGGGGTTCCGAGGGCTTAGTATATTACTAACTACTTAGTAAAGAACTAGAGAGGCTATTAGCTAGGTTCCTACTAAAGGTTATTAAAGAGGCTATATAGCTAGCATTCTTATAGTCCGGGGTTAATATACTCTTAGCGAATAAATATAGAGAAGTTAGCTTATATTAGGTTAGTAAGGCTAGTATAGTAATAGCGCTATTATATTTATAACCTAGCGGTTACCCTTATAAGTACCTACTAGATCTTCTATAGCTCGGAGGCTCTAGGCTAGAGGGTATTACTATCTTCTATAGCTATTAGCTAATTATAGGTTTAGGCTAGTATACTATCTTTAGCGAGGGTTCTATAAGCATATGCTAGAGGGCGTTCGTATTCGCAGGCCCGGGTCTCGGTCTCAGGGACTAGCATAGGGCGCGCGAATAGGGCCCGAATAAGCGTATCGTTGTAGTTAGCTTAGCGCCGAATAGTTGCGATAAGTTCAGCGATAAGGGCTGCGTTAGGGCCTGTAGTTATTGCTATCCCCAACCCTGGAGGGGTCTCGGAAGCAAAATTTTCACTTAGCTCATCAGGCGCGGAGGCAGAGGCGCTAGCGACGCCTCAGCGGAGGCCCGATCTCATACTGCTACTTATTCTAGAGCTAGCCGCCTATATAATTAGGTAGAACTTATCTAATTATAAGGGTTATAGCCTATAAAAGGCCGGGCTAGGGAAGGAAAGAGCAATAGTAATATAGGGGGTAGTTATATTATAGAAGATAAGTTAGCCCTTCTAGCTACTTATGCGTATAGAGCCCCTTTTTAGGGCTCGGCTCGGCTCGGCTGACTAATGCGGTCAAACCTCGGTGCAGACCCGGCGCCGGTTCGGCGCCGGCTCGGCGCCGTAATCCTAATCTTCAGCGCTATAATCCTAATCCCTTACAAGACCTTAAAAGCATTTATTAATACTATAAGGGCTAGTATGAGGTGCCCCTTCTAGATAGATAGCTCTAGGGGTGGAGATGCCTCGGTCTCTAGTTAGCACTACGCTCTATAGCTACTAATATTACTATAACTATAGTAATTATAATAACTTAATGCTAAAGAGCAAGGGATAATATAGAGAATACTTAGCGAGAGGTTATTAACTAAGAGGACTTACTTAGAGCTAGGGTTACTATAGTATAATAGTATATCCTACGCTAGGTTATAAAGGAGCTTATAATAAGCGAAATAGTAGATAGTTAGCAACCCTCTAAAGTAATAGAGAATCTTATCTATAGACTATAGGCTAGTAACTTATACTACTAGATATAATTAGAGAGGGCGCGCGGACTAGCTAGTAATTATAAGGGCTATATAATTAATAGTTATAGAACCTTATTCTATAAGGAATAGTTAGAGATACTATAAGAGGGGTCTCTAAGGCTAGAAATCCTTTGCTAATATCATAACGACCGTAGGGCAGGTTATATAGGGGCAAATAAGACTACTAAGTTAATCTTAAGGAACTTCTATTAGCTAAAGTTAGCTATAGATATATATAATTATATTATAGGGTGCTATATATACTAAGGGAACTGCGTTCCAATGCATAAGCCCTATAAAAAGTTACAACTACTACCCTTACTTATATACCTATTCTAGGAAATTAGCAAAGACTTTATTACTAGATTGCTAGTAAGCTCATAGTATAAAGGCAGGGAATATAACGTAGTTCTGTAAAGGTATTTAGGGGCTAAGGGCCACGGTTAGGTCAAACTGATAGTAGAAGCACCCAAAAGGTAGGTCTAGTTGCTGCGCTACTTTTGCTTGCTTCTTCTAAGATCCTTTATTTCTAGCCTTTAGCAAGTACTTACTAAGTCCTCGCTATAAGGGTTCTATACCCTAGACCTATAGGCCTCTCTATCCTTTTAGCTTATACTAGCTGAGTATAAAGGTATCGAGGGGCTAAGAGCCACGGTTAGGTCAAACTAAATAGTAGAAGCACCTAAAAGGTAGGTTTAGTATTATTATGCTACTTTTGCTTGCTTCTTCTAAGATCCTTCTTTTCTAGCCTTTAGTAAGTACTTACTAAGTCCTTACTATAAGGGTTCTATACCCTAGACCTATAGGCCTCTCTATCCTTTTAGCTTGCGCTAGCTGAGGTATCTCTAGCTTCTCTAGCCTAGGTATCTAGTCCCTTATGATTATCTACCTTCTAATTATAGTAATCCATACTATAAGGTTAGGTATTATAAGTTAGTCCTCTATTATTATCCTTCTTAGTTATCTAGGGTAGGTCCTAGTCCTTTACTATTATTACTATTATCTAGCATAGTAAAATATCTAGGGTTATTCTAAAGGGATCCTATTATTTTCTTTTAAAAGAGAATAGTTATCCTTATAGTAATTTTATTTTTATTCTCTAGCTATTTGCCCTTTATCTAGCGAGCACTCTCTTATATTATACCCTTATAATAACTTCGTTTTTTATCCTATTATCCCCCTTCTAAATAGGTATATCACGAGGCTATTAAGTAGGTTAGATAGTAACTATTATTACTAATTTACTATATCTACCTCCTAGTAGGTAATACCTATTATAGTAGATAATTATTATTCTTTGCTACCTGAAGCCGTATCTACTTTTATAATGGTTTAGCGAGGCCTCTTTAGCTATTTATAAAATAATAGCTTTTTCCTACCCTAGGGTTAGTTCTTTTCCCTCCTTATTATATTGCATTATTTAATAACTACTTTTATATTACCTAAGCCCTTTATTAAGTATTTATAGACCCTTTATAGGATCCTTTATATCCTTTAATACTTCTATAACTATCATAAGTACTAAGAGCCTTATTAAGTAACTCCTTGCTAAATATAGCCCTACTAAGTCTAAGCTTAGTAATAGCAACTATTAGCATAACTAGGCAGGTAGTAGCGAACCTTATATTAGCTGCGCGCTATAGCTCCCTAAGAATGCCTAAGTCGTCTACGCTTATTAATATAATAGTAACTATATATGCGAGTTATACTAAGTTCGTAGTATTAAGTACTATAGGGTAAGTTTAGTAATTATTTAGGGAAAGTACGGGCTAACTTTTCCTATTTCTAGATTCCTACTTATCTTATTAGTACTACTCGTTTCTATTAGAACTAGGTTAAGCATTATATCTGCATAATTACTACTAGCTAGTATTAGTAGCATAAGATCTTCTATATCTTCATAGCTATAAAGCAGGAGCAGGAGCTTCTCTAACGCCTCTATAACTAGTTAATAAACCCCGCTAGTCTTAAGCCTAGTTCTAAAAACTATAAGAACTAACTCCTTGCTATAAGTATTAAGGAGAGTATAGCTTCGTATACCTAGGTACGTCTATAGGTTTCGCTTAAGGTAGGTTTCACCTTATAGTTAGTCTTACCCTTTTATTAATCTAATATATATTTATAAGCAGCTCGCTAGGCTAAGGATAAGGTTTCAGTTAAGGAGATTATAATATAGCTTAATAATACTCTCCCTACTTACTTATATAATAAGACTTATATCTTTAAGTAGGCTACCTTTCTTAATAAGCTTACTAATATCCTAATAATATAGCTTTTAAAGAGCAATACCTATATATCTATGCTTCTTTCATAGGAGCCTTTAAAGGTCTAAGGTTTATATATGCTTTATAATACTTACTACTAAGCTCTTATTGCTATCTTCGAGGTTATTAGTAATAATCCCACGCCTCGACCTAATTCTCATAAGAAGGTTAGTAATAACTCGGCAATAGCTTAGCAATACTAGGTTTATAGTAGCAAGGAGGATAAGTCCTTAGCTATAGAGGATAGCAACTCTAATAATACTATAGAGAGCGATAGTTAGAGTAGTAATAGTAATACTACTAGTAATAGTTCTAAGGAGGAGAGCGAGGATAATAATAATAATAACAAGGGTAATAATAATAATAATAAGTAGTAGTACTAGTAGAACTTTAGCGAAGGTATAGTAGACTTCTATAGTAATATAAGGTTAGATACCTATAGGGTTTATATTGCTTTTATATAGGGGGGGTCTTCTCTTAGCGTTTTAGCTATCTTATAGTTAATTAACTTTTCTTATTAATCTATACTACTTATTATCCTACTTATAATATAACTTACGCTACTATTTCTTAAATTTAGCAAGGATTTATAAAGCGTTCGCTAAGTATTCTTCAAGCTCCTAGGTATTATATTCTACTAGCTAGCCTTTCTACTTAATTAAATATAGGGGCCCTATTAGCGCTTCCCTCTATAATATAATATCCTTAACTTCCTATTCCTTAGGGTCTCCTTAAGGTCCGGGAGCTACCCCTTAGTAAGCTTTTAGCTATACCATAGCTTAAGTAGAGTAATAGAGAAGATATTATACGCTCTGCTATACTTCTCCGGGAGTTATACTCTATAGGTATTAAAGCTTATAACTTCTATAACTAATATAGGAATAAATCTTAGGGCAAGCTTTTGCTAACTCTTTGCAAAACGGAAGTTCTTTATTAAGAGTCCTATAATATCTCTAATATTATATAATTACGCTTTTCTTCTAGCGTTTATATTCTTAGCTTATACCTTAGTTATATATCGCTAGGTCTTAGCTATTCTTTAGCAAACCTCTATTAGCTTCTTAAGCCTTTTATTAACCCCTTAGGTCCTAATCTTCACGTTTAGCAAGTAGTAGTTAACTATTTGAGGGTAGTATCCTATAAGGGCCTTAAATAGGGATATACTAATAGTAGTATATTTACTATTATTATATAAAAATTCGGCTTTAACTAATTATATTACCTATTAGTTGCACGAGCCTTTGCTAAACTTTATAAGATATATAGTTAAGGTTTAGTATATTCTTTCGATCTAGCTATCTATCTATAGATACTATATAGTAGAGATACGCCCTTCTATATCTCAGGCCTTAGTCTAGTCTCGCTAGAACTAGCTAGTAATTAGTTTATCTTAGTTACTAATAATAACCTTTAGTATGCTATATTAGCACTCGATCTCTTAATATAGGATCCTCGCTAAACCCGCAGTATCTAGTTGCTTAGTTATTACTAAGAACCGTACTACTTTAGTTATCTAATATATAATTACTAGGATCGTATTATAAGTAACTCTATTATTTTAGCAACTTTCTAGCAAGCTAGTTAAGAAGTCTAAAGAAATCTATTAGAATAGGTATACTAGTAGTTCTAGTATTTATAGTAGCTTATATAGCTTATATAGCTTATGCTATAGTATATATACCCCTTAGCAGCGCGGGCACTTAGTAATATATCGCTATATATCCTCTATTAAATATAGCTAATAAAACTTTTATAAGATTAGCTTAGCTATCTTATTTACTCCTATATACCCTAATCTAAGCATATTATAATAGTTCTTCAGGATTTTATAGCAGAGGGATCCCTCTTCTAAGATAATAAGTCTTCTTCTAAACTAAAGGACGTTATTCTTATTAACTTAGTATCCTTAGTATTCCCTAGTATCCTAGCGAACCTTAGCTATAATATCTCTATAGAAGGGGTCTTTAACCTATAGTCTTCTAACTATTTATTCGAGATCGGCGCCTAGTTATAGTATATAAGCTATTTTATCCTAAATAAGCTCCCTTATTATAGCATATAGGATATACTATTCTAGTATAGTAACCCTAGCTCCCCCTAAGTCCTCTAGCCTATCGCTATTCTCTCGTAGAGCAGTTAGCATAGCACCTATATATGCTTTCGTATAGGTAATAGCGCTAATATACACACTTATATATAGTAGCTTATTAATACCTATTATAGGGTAGTGCTAACTTAAGGGTAAGGATCCCTTAACCTTAGAGCTAGCCCTCTAGTAAGGTTCTTATATATTTTGCTAGACGGCTCGGGTATAAGTTCTTATAATAGCTATAGTTCCTTTAAGCTTAGCAATATGCTAGCGAATACTTGCTAAAAGCTAGCTAATAAGCCTAAGTTTCTTTCTAAGGGTGGGAAGTATATTATCTACCTTAGTCTCTTCTACTATATAATTAGGGCGTTATAATAGTTTATTTACTAGATTAGTAACCCCCGATCTATACTAGATTTCAAAGTTAAACGCTAATAAGTAGTAAACCTATTGCGCGAGTCTTCTATAAATATCCCGTATAGGTATAGCAAGTACTCCTTTTAGCGCTATATAGTCTATAAGTATTCCGAATTTCTTAGGGAGTCTTTATAGATATTATACCTAGTAATCTAAACTTTTTATAATAATAAGGAGTTCCTATTGCCCTATAGCCTAGCGCCTCTCTATATTTAAGAGCTTCCTTAACTAAAAGGCTATTAGGTGCTAAACTATGCTATAATTCTATAAGAGCATACTAGATACTACCTAAGTAGATATATTAGTCTTAACCCTGGGTTCTAGCGCTAGGTTATAGTATCTTAGTATTAAGGCTTTAGTAAATGCTCTCTGAAGTATCTTAAATATAGTCTATATCTTCTCTATCTAGGCAACAGCTCCTAACTTCATGCTATTTTAGCTTCTCCTAAGCATACTATTTATAGGGGCTATAATATAGAGGTATCTTATCATAAACTTATAGTAAACGTTATAGAAGCTAAGCAATACTTTGATATCACTAAAAGACTTTAGTACTAGCTATTTAGTAACTACCTAGACTCTATCCGGGTCTATCTTAATACTATCTTAGGTAATATAGAACCCTAGAAAATCTACTTCTATCTAGTAGAAGTCGTACTTCTTTAGTTTTATAAATAGCTTAGCAGCCCTTAGGCAGCATAGGATAGCATAGAGGTCCTTAGTATACTATTCCCTTATATCTAAGTAGATTAGAATATTATCTAGGTATATAATATAGCAAGTATCTAAAAGGTTAGTAAGTAAATATACGCCTAAAAAGTTACTAGAGCATTCATAAGCCTAAATAGCATTATGATATACTCGAAGTACCTATATCGCATTCTAAATGCTATTTTCTACCTATCTACTTTATTAATTATAATTTAGTAATATACCTCGCTTAAGTTAATCTCAGAAATAAACTTTGCTCTAGTAAGTCTATCTAGAAGCTTGCTAATTAATAGTAGAGGATAATAGTTCTTTATTATAATTTTATTTAATCCCCTATAGTTTATATATAGTTATAGGCTTCTATCCTTCTTAGGTATGAATAGCACTAGTGCTCATATAGAGCTAGTTAAGTAATATATATAGCCTGCTGCCTCTATATCCTAGATATACTTAGCGAGCATTTATAACTACTCTACTAATATAGGATATATAGGTCTATATAGGGGTTCCTTACTAGGTTTTAGTTCGATATAGTATACTACTCCCTTTAGCCTTAGAACTTTCTTTATATTCTCCTTATTAAAAATATTAATAAAGTCTTAGAATTCCCTAGGAATCTTCTTCTCCTACTTATTATCTAGCGAATCTTTACCTAAGGATTCTATATCCTTCTTATTAGGGTTTATAGTACCTATTAGATATATAATATAGGCTTATTAGCTATTCTCTATAATCTCTTAGATAATCGCCTCTAGCTTAGCGAGTAAGAGGGGTTTATATAACTAGATATATATATAGGTATTTATATAGATACCTTCCTATCCTATTAAGTCGTTAGATAGAAAGATATCTCCTGCTCCTTCGGTGTCACACGCCTTTTGGTGATATAGTCGGCCATCACGTGGTATTCCACGTGACCACGGTTAGGCTTAACGCCTATCCTTTAAGTAAGAGACTTCTAGTAGATAAGCTTAGAAGGCTCGGCTATTATAGAATATATCACGATATACTTATAATTACCTATTATACTATTTATTATTATTTACGCTTATATTGCTCTTTTCCTTGTTTTACTTATAGTCTTAGCGACCCCTATTATAGCCCGAGGCTAGTAGGAAGATTATAATATCTAGTAGCATAACTTATTCTTTTTTCCTTATCTAAGACCTCCCTTATATTATAAAGACTTATAACGAGGTAAAGGACTCGGACTTAACCTCGAAACCCCCTCCTAAAAGCATTTATATACTAAAAGGAAGGAAGTTAAAGAAGTTAAAGAGATAGAGGTCTTAACTATTAACTTATATAGCTAACTATTCGAGTTTAATATTAAATTAGCATAGTAATCCCTCTCTTATAGAGGAATATTA
>JAOQIF010001141.1:0-26431 GCA_026260285.1 Colletotrichum sansevieriae
TACGCAAGCTAGTAACCTTATTATATATAAGGTTTAACCTTATTAGAGGCTAGAATCCTAGCAGTTTCCACGAGGTTCTACTGCTCTCTAGAGGTTTCTATACACAGTATATACAGTATTGATAATACTGTGTTATGTAATATACCTCTATATAGTATATAGGTATGTATTATAGTATATACTAGTATTTTATAATATAAAATACTATAATATCTTATACTAATAATACGTGCTAAGAGAAAGTTTATAGGAGGGAAGTTAAATATATAAGTTCTATAAGCTATCTAAGATCTAATAGGTTAATAATAGAGATAACAGTACTTATATATTAATAACAACGACGCCTAATAGGGCGTTATACCACCTAGTTATTAGGAACGAATTAATAATCTATATAGAAGAATAAGTAATATAAATAATAGAAGGATAGAAGTATAGCTAAAGCTAGCTACTTTTCGCTTTATTTAGAAGCTAATATTAATTTCTAACTTATTATTTAATTTATATAATTAGATAGGCTTGTTAAGCGATTACTAGTATAAAAGAAAGACTAATAATACAGGAATATTCGCCTACCCTACCTAGTAGTTAGGACCCCTACTCGCATAATAGGCTAGATCTAACTTTAGATCTATAGCTTAGGTTAGAATAACTAGAACCTAGCGAGTAGTTCTATAACCTATTATATAATCTACCTTATTAGCTTCCTATATTATTCCTACCTCGCTAGCTATCCCTCCAATAATAACTTTATTATTATTAATTTAACTATTCCAATACTACGCCTAACCTCCCCTTCTCTTTAATACTAGTATTATAAAACTAATAGGTTCCTATATTATTTTTCTTAACTAGTAGAGGGTATAGGTTATAATATCTATATAATATTTCTCAAGATATACCTCCGAACTTAGTAAATTTATTATAGTCTTTTTGCGAGGGGTCTGCGGCGTAACTACGAACTCAATAAATAATATATAAGAAATAACTAGAGAGCTAAGTATTAATATAATTAATAAAACCCGCTCCTTTATTAATAAGTCTATTATATATAGAGAGTATATTATTAATATAGCTCTTAAAAGAGCTCTCTTTAATACTCCTACAGAGAAACTTAAAACTTGTAATTTTATTCTAATTAAGTAAGTAAACTTAATAAAAGAAGTTAAATAAGTTAAAATATACCTTATAGAGTAGCTCTTATTTAAACAGGTCCTCTATATTATAAACATAGAAGTAGCCCTTAAGGGGAATATTAGTAAGTATAGCTTATACTAAATATAATATAGAGACAGTATTATTAATAATAATATAGGTAGCGAATTAAGCGGAAATAGAGGTAGTATTATTAAGATAAGTAGTATATAAGAAGAGAAGTTAATAGTTTAGTAGTCTGTTAAATAATTCAAAACGACGTATTTACCAAAGTATAATGTTAAAGATTTTAAGGCTATCTAGTAGGGTATACATAAGTGCGGCTAAACTTAGGAGAATTATATTTATATAATTAGAGACTATATATTATTAGGAGGCGCGGAGTTAGAAGGTTTATTATACCTAAGTAAGTAAATTCACTATATAGTAGCTAGAGGCTATATAATTAAGTATACTTAAATACTACTAAAGTCCTAAAGGAGTTCTAAGTAAACAGCTACTATCTACTTATATTTCATCTTTTTCTAGCCCTTCTAAGCTTTCAATATAGTATTTATATATGAAGAATTGAATTACTTATATATATATTCTCTTTTATACTTAAACAAGTTGTATGATAAACTAGAAAGATTACCTTAATATATTATTTTCTTTTAAAGTTTCTCTAACATTATACTACTAACGTTTTATTTCCTTTTACTTCTATAGCTATATTTTCATTTCAAATATATCAAGTCTTAAGATATTATCTTAAGATATTATCTAGATATCTAAAAACCCTATAAGATAAGAGCTATGAAATATCCAATAAATATACGCTATAACTACTATACTATAGTATAATATACGGTGTATTATAGTATTAATAATTCTGGGTATACTGTCTATAGAAAGACCTAGAAAGACCTAGAAACTCTACCTCTTAATAAGGTTTCTAGCTAAAACTGAAAGGGTTTAAATCATAACTTTAATATATAATTAAGACTAAATAGAGTAGAAATACGTAATGTATTCCGTAAGTAATTACGTAAGTAATTGCAAAGGCTATTACGTAATAGAAGCCTCTAGAAGGCTAAAGATAAATATAAATAACTCTTCTTTTCTCCTAGCTAAGTACTTAGAATAAGTAAGCTAAAATAAGACTTCTTTTAATACTTCTATTATTACTTAAGCATTATTATATAATATTACATAATATGATCCCGTAATCTGATATAAAGTAATCCTAGTTTTAATTTAAAGTGCTTATTAATATATAATTAGTTTATAGGTAAGATTACTAAATTAAATCTATTATTATAGATTTTAAAACTAGCTTTGAAGTTTCTTTTTACAAAGCTTTAAAATACGTAAAACTATTTTTTAAAATTCAAAAAGATAAAAAGTAGTAATAGCCTTTTAGATCTTATAAAAAGTACATTACATATACTAGAGAATATTAAATAGATTTAACTTATACTCGGGAGCGCTAGCTATAGCTAGCTCTAAGGAGAGACCTTCTATTAGTAAGGTTCTACTATATATAGAATAAGTCGGATTAATAATATTATGTTTCTTTTTTCTATATTATAATATGCTAAGTCTAATTATTGCTTTAGTATATAGATAAGGATTGATTATTTACTTCAAGAAGTAAGTTTATTATTAGACTTTATAATAAAGAGAATTACTAAATAATCGAAGTACATTATAGCACTATATTAATATATATATCTTTTACCTTATATTCTTTTTTCTATATAAATAAGTAATATACATTTCCTTTATATATAGAGATTAAGCCTTTTTGGTATAGAAATTAAGTGGCCTCTAGCTTCTATATAGTGATTTTACCTACTTAAGTATAATAGACCTTCTAACTCCGTGCCTCCTAATAATATATATAGCCTTTAGTTACGTAATCCTCTCATAACTATAGCCGCACTTATATATACCTATAGCCTCACGATCTTAATATTATACTTTAATAATAACGTAGTTTTTAATTATTTAATAGACTATGAAACTACTAACTTATCCTCTTATATACTACTCGCACCGCTAATACTACCTATATTACTACTTTATCCGCTAGCTATATTATTATTAGTGACGCTCTCTCTATTAGTTAGTATAAGCTATACTTCCTAATATTCCCCTAACAGGCTGCCTCTACCTTGGTAATATAGAAGACTTACTTAGCGAAGAGCTACTCTATAGGGTATATTTTAACTTATATTACTTCTTTTACTAAGTTTACCTACTTATTTATAATATAATTATAAGTCTTAGATTTCTCTATAGGGGTATTAAGGAGAGCCCTCTTAAGAGCTATATTAATAATATACTGTCTATATATAGCGGAGTAGTTAATAAAAAGGTAGGTTTTATTAATTATATTAATACTAAACTCTCTAGTAATCCCTTATATATTATTTATATTAAAGGTTATACCTCGCTTAGGCTTAATATAGTTATATATAGGGTCTAGTACTAGCTTAATTAAGGATTTACTATAAGTTATAGGAATTAAAAAGAGGAAGAAGGAGAGATATAAGGCCCTACTTATAATAGAGCTTCTTATACTTCTAGCTATAAGAACCTCTTAAGAAAGAACTCTTTAGTTAAGGAGTTATCTCTTATATAGTAGTATTTATAATACCTCGCTAGAAGCTTTACCTTTTAAGTTAAGGAGTTATTTAAAGAAGTCGCTTTATAATAAGAGGCTAGTAGCCTATTTAGCTCTAATGTATCTAGCTCTAATATAGTATATATCCGACTTTATATAAGGATTTACTTATATATAATAGGAATATATAGGGTTCTTATATTATTTTCTTTAACTAGTAGAGGGTATAAGTTAAAATACCTATATAATATTTCCTAGATTATACCTATGAACTAGGTGAATTTATTGTAGTCTTTTTATAAAGGGGGTATAGCGTAACTATAAACTTAATATAGAAATCAAGTTCTCTCTTTTATATAGAGATTAAGTTATTTAATTAGAGTCTTAATAGAAGATACTAAAGAATAGGTTATAATATGTACTAAGAAGTAGCTGTTTACTTTTATAGTTGCTTAGTTTTTAATGGCTTTAAAGTAGTTCTTAATAGTAAGAGCCTTATAAGTATTTAGATTCTTTTAGTAGGTTATTAATTATAATTTTTAATTTTTAATTTCCTAAGCTAGAGAATGAAAAATACGTTAGACTATACTAATACTAGCTATATATATAAGAGAGTTTCTATAGCTTTTTACTTAATATAGTTTTAAAGTATATTAAATTAATTGTATTTTATAAGAGACTTTTATTCCTATTACTTTATGTTATATTATAAATTCTATTCAATATATACTTCTTTATATATATCTCGCTCTTATAAAGAATATATATATATATATATATACTATGAGAGATAATGAAAGATAAGAGATAAATATATTATAGGCTATACTAAGAAGTAGCTATCTACTTGTATAGTTTATATACTACTTAAACTCTATAAGTACTTTATAAAGAAGATAAAGAAAGAGGTTCTTCAGAACTTAAAAGCAGTTCTTAATAATAAGAGCTTTATATTATATTTTAAGGTTTTATTTACTACGTCTAGTTATAGCTAACTCTATCTTACTTCAACAAGATTATAAATATATAAATAAGTACTTATAACTTTTTTCTAGAAAGAGAATTCTTTTATTTAGATTTAAAATAGAGATAACTATTAGATAAATAAATAATATAATAATCTCCTTATAGAGTAATCTCCTTATACAATAGTCTTATCTTAATATATACTTATTTTTATACTTACTACCCTTACTTAAGCGATATATATTAAGAGAAATAATAAAGAGTAAGAGATAAGTATACTATAAGCTATACTACAGAGTAGCGTTTTATTTTTATAGCTTATATGATACTTAAAATCTATAAGTATTTAATAAAGAAGATAAATAAGGAGGTTCTTTATAGCTTAAAAGTAGTCCCTAATAATAAGGGCTTTATATTATATTTTACGATTTTATTTTCTAAACTTAATTATAGCTTACTTTAGTTAGTTTTAATAAGGGTATAAATATATAAGTAAATACCTATTATTTACTAAAGGAAATAAATCTTCTTATTCAGATTTATAGTAGAAATAATTTTAAAATAAATAAATAATATAATACCTTCCTTATAGAGTAATCTTCTTATATAATAATCTCCTCTTTATATATACTCTTTACATACCTTTTGCTCTTATTATAACTATATATATTAAGAGAAATAATAAGAGATAAAAAGTAGTTATAAAATATATTAAAGAGTAGCTATTTACTTTTATAGTTTATATATTAATTAAAATCTATAGGTATGTTATAAAGAAAATAAATATAGAGGTTTTTATAGCTTAAAAGGAGTCCTTAATAAAAATGGCTTTATATTAAATATTAAGGTTTATTTTTTAAATATATAGGAGTTAATAGTAATAAGAGAGAATTCTTTTCTTAAGTAGGCCTAGCTTCTTAAAAGATAAAGGTCAACCTTCCTAATAGAAGGTATATGAAAGTATAACTATTCTTATATAGCTAAATAGGGCTAGGTAGGAAAACTTAGTAGAAGACGGCTATAAGTATGTACATATCAAATGTGGGTGTTTGCTATCTATGTCTAGTGAACGGCAGGTGGTCGAATGGAAAGGAACAACGGATTCGAGCGTACGTAGCTGATGAAGTAAGTGCCCATGACATAAGTCTGCGCTGTACTAAGTATGCCGTCATCTTCGGCCAGTTGCAATGTCCCCCCAACCTGGACCTGTTTTGGAATGAACGATATCTCCCATTTATCCGTCGTCTTTCTTCCTGGCGTCAAGGCTCTACCTTATGCCCTGCACAACTCAATTCAATTGACAGCCATTCGGCAAATCTTGACAACCATCTGCATTTCCCGCCCCCGCCCGGCCGAAGTCCGGCCATATGGATACGGTTGATCATTCAAGCCAACGGGGAGGGAGGAGGAAAGAAAACAAAAGAAGTGGCCACGGACTGGACTCTCCGTCTTTGCTCAAGTTCCCGCTGAGGAACGAGGCTAATCCCCATGAAGGAGGGTTACTGCGTATTCCTCTCCAGAAACCCCGTGAAAACCGCCGTCGCGACTGGTTGCTGTGCTGATGCTCGATGCTGTCAGCTGCGACTCCATGAACGGTTCATGTGGAGACTTTACCTCAAAGCTCTGGCCGACAAAGTTCCTGGCGCGTACTCTGCAGTGTACCTAGCTAAGGTACCTAGACACAAAGCGACTCTCCCACGTCCGGGCCAGGGTTTCTTTTTTTTTTTTTTTTTTCACGTTGCCGGACGACGTGGCAATTGCACAAGGACAGCTTGACCCTCATGCGGAGAGAGGACGACGGCCGCCTTCGAAAATCATTCCTTTGCAGTCGAATCATGTCAAGTCGCAAGGGCCTCGTCTCGAGATTAGGAACGCTTGTCGCGAACGCCAGAGTCATGTACCTGAAGCTGTAGCCGTGGTAAGGCATGCCAGAAATTTGATTAATACTTGCTCTATCCAATGTGCTTTGAGCTCCCGGTCAGCCGGCTCGGTTCCTGTAGCCTCCGCTGCGGAGCCGTGGACCCCTGTGATGGTGCTTCCGTGCCATGGCAGTGGAGCCCAAGCTACCTCGGCAAGCCTTCGGTCGCAAGCTCGCAGACTCGTAGTTCCGGATTCTCCCTCGGACGCAGGATGGAGTTATGATAGGAGATACCTCGCTTCGCCCGAGGCTGCATCCGAGCACGCCGCTTACTACCTATCTTCACTAGGGGTGGCTCCCAGCAAAGCAAGCAGGTCGCTTTTTTCATTCGATAGAAGCAGGGCGCCCGCTTTTAACTATTTAGTGCAAGTACTCTATAGTATAGTCCGCACCCCTATAAGTACATTAGACTCGGGCAGCCTACTTATATGTATTTTAAGAGAAAACTATATATTTTAGAATACAGCTATAATTTATAATTATACTTACTATATTACTTAAAAATTAAATCCAAGTATATTAAAAACATCTACTTCGTATAATTATATTAATATAAAAAAGTCCCGAATTAAATATTATTTACTATATTATTACTACTATTAGAGTAAGTAACTCCTAAATACCCTTAATACGCCTACCTCTACTATAATAATATACCTATAATCCTCTATAACTTATAAGAGGTTATTAATACTAATAAGAGCTTTGATAAGCTTAAAATTAGGTATAAGACTAACCTCTTTAATATTATTATCCTTCTCTTTTAAGGTAGAGATATATCTATTTATAAATAATAATACTTAGTATTTAGAATCTTCTAATACTCTTATTATAACTTATTTTATTATATAAAGCTCTCCTAGGGTATTATTCTTTTCTATAGAGTAAAGGAACTCTTCTAATATCTTAAAAAACGTAGTTAATATTACTACTTATTAAAAAGAGGTAGCTAAGTTATCTAGAGCTAGTTATTTTATTACTAAGGATATTAGAGTTACTAAATTAAGTTTAATAAGTAAAAAGTATCTCTGGTAGTTCTAAACTATTAATAACTTTAATATAATGAAGAAAACCTTAGATACTTAATAAAGTATAATTTGTAGATCTATTAGCTGAAGTAAATTAATAACTTTAGTATCTATAAGTATCACAGTCTTCCTACTAGCCTGGGGCTATAGTAGGGGTCGCTAAGACTGCGAGTGAAACAAGGAAAAGAGCAATATAAGCGTGAATAATAACAAATAGTACAATAGGTAATTATAGGTATATCATAATATATTCTATAATAGCTAAGCCTTCTAAGCTTATCTACTAGAAGTCTCCTACTTAAAGGATAGGCGTTAAGCCTAACTATAGTTATATAGAATACTATGTAATAGCTAACTATATCACTAAAAGGCGTATAATATATGCCCCTTTTTCAAAAAGCAATTATCCTAATTGCTATTACTATTAATCTAGGATATATATACTTAATATTCCCTTTTCTCCCTCTTTATATTCTAATTGCTAGAAATTACTATAATATTATTAATTAGTCGTTACGCTAGCAGAGGAGTATATTAAACTTAGATATCTACTAGCGCTTAGTAGCGCTATTATTACTAGTATCGCTCAGCGCGAGTTGCTTATTGCTAGTATGCTAGAGACCCTTAATTATAGTATAGAGGTTTGCAATCTTAGTATAAAGGCTTGCGATCTCCTTAGTCTTAACTATATTAATAGCTATGCGAATCTTATTAGTAACTACCTGCTTAGATGCGCTATCGTTCTTAAGTTTAGCAAGATACTTACTAATAGCGTTAATATTAATAATATCTATATTAGCTATATTAGTCTCTATAGTATCGAGGCGAGGAAGGATTTCCTATTAGATATTATTAATAATAATATTAATATTACCCTTAGCTATATTAGCGAGGTCCTTAGCGTTTTTAGCATCCTTATAGGCTAACGGGTCCGTAGTAGTAATATTACTAATATTAATAAGCGGGGCGATAGAAAGGAGGTTAATATAGTTTATTACGATGAGGTTACTAGTAATAATTCTATTAGTATAATTATAAGCGTTATAAAAGTATATAGCGAGGACCTAGGCGTAGCTAGGGAAAAGCTCGCTATAGGTGTTATTATTAATATATATATTATATACTTACTTAAGGGTATCCTAGATATATCTAATATAGAGGTTAGAAGATATGTTCTCAGAAGGCTCGATATTATTGAGGATTTTTTCGATCTCCTTAACGAGGATAGCATCGGGGTAGTATAGAAAGGTGTTATTAATATAAGCCTTTGCCTTATCGATCTACTAGCGCTAGGCTATAGGGCTAGGGCAGCCCTTCTTAGGAGTCTTATAAGGGGTAGTAGCTGCGGTTTTAGCTAGGGTGCTAGCGATAACGCGGGCTAGCTCGGTAGCCTAGATATTATCGTTCTAAATATTATTAGCGTTATTATTAATAACCTCCTCGTATTAGGTCTTAGCGTCTATAGTAAAGAAGTTCTTCTTAGCTACCTATTTACCCTTCTTATAGTCCTTGCGGGACTTCTTCTTCTTAGTAGCGGACTTATAAGTCTTAACTAGAGTGCTGAGGTTAATATTATAATTACTAACTTAGTTATTACTACCTTAGTTATTACTACCTTAGCGCGGGGAGACGGGGTTAAGCACCTCGTTATTCTAGGGGTTAGTACCCTCGTCTTAGCTGCTGCTATTATTAGATAGGTAAGAAGATAGGACCTCGTAGTTATTAGTAACTTCCTTGCTTTTAGAAGCTATTATTATAGTAGTATTAGTTAGGCTAGCGTTCGGGAGGCTATATTTAGCAGGTTAGGATAATATTATTACTTATTATAAGAGGTCTATTAAGTAATAATTAGCATATAGGAGAGAAATAAATAAATAAAAGTATAGGTATGCCTAAATAAAAGTAGGTAGGTATAATAAATAGAAGGAAGGTATAGAAGGAGAGGAGAAAAAAATTTTTATAATAAGGGTTAGTAAGGAAGGTATATAAAAGTTAGCACCTGCTGCTCCTTCCTTAAGATAGAGAGATCGAGGGAAGAGTAGTTAAATAGCAAAAAATAGTAATAATAAAGGGAAAATTTGCAATCCTAATATTAATTCAGGGTATATATATTTATCCTATTAAAAGGATAGGAAAACTAATTAGTTATGCATAAGGTGCACGCCTTCTTATAGCTCTTTTAGTATCCTAGTTAAGAGGGAATTTAGTATTATACTTATTAATAATATTATTTATATTAGGCAATAGGGAGTCTCTTTATTCCTAGGTATTATCTTTTGCTATAAAGCCCTTCTATTAGATAAGGTATTTAATAGTAGGTTTACGACTTCTCTATAAGACTCTTCGTTTAATAATATAGTTAAGTTCCTACTCCTTACTACTATTAACTTTAATAGGCTTTAGTAGTAGAGTCTCGCGTTTAAACGGGTCTTCTCCCTAGGCTAGCTTATATAGCTAGGCTATAGAGAGGATTAGGTGAAGCTACTAGTGCTTAGGAATATCTACCTCATAAGCGAGAGGATTAATAATATATTTAATTTAGAAGGGTCCTATCTATCTAGAGGTCTATTTACTATTATATTATCCTAGTAAGTAGAATCCTTTGCTAAGTCGTATCTAGACTTTATCCCCTTCGTTAAAAGTTATATTAGTATAGCAGTTATTATATCTCTCCTTATGCGAGGCGTTCGCTATATTAATAAGTAGTAGTACCTCCTTCTAATATATCTCCCTAAGGATAGTAAGGCTCTTAGTTAGGGCGCTTATTTATATAATTATATTAAGGATACTTCGTAGCTTAAATCTAAGTATAACCTCGTTTAGCAATTATCTAATTATAGTAGATAGGGAGTTATTAAGATTATGCTATAGGGCAGGTAGTACGTTAGTCTATAGGATATTAGGGGATTTAGACATATAGAACTATATTATGATCTCAGTAGTCTAGTTTATTCTTTTGCTCTACTTATCTATCTAGGGGTAGTATGCTATTAAGAGGAGGAGCTTAATATTAAGGGCGTTAAATATTGCATACTATACTACGGAGATAAACTTAGGATCCCGGTTATTAATAATATAACATAGGATTCCCTAGTCTAAGAGGAAAAATACGCAGAGTAGGACTATTACTTATTCTTTTGCTCTATAGGTCGAATATCCTATAAGAATAATTATCTTTTTTGAGAATTTATACGTTACTATTACTAATATATCTAACTCTAGGAAACCTAGCAGGGCATAGGGACTTCTATAGGATAGCACCTTAGGTATATTAGTAACGAAGTCTATAGTAATAGTATTATAAGGAATATCTACAACGGGGATAGGTTATAGCTATCCTAGTAGCCTTTAGCAGTCAACTTAGTTCTCTTTATACTAGTTATAGTAAGCGATATATTATTATATAAGCGACTTCTTATTATGAAACTAAAAAGTCGATATTTCTATTATTATATAGTCCGCGCTAAAGTGGTATTTTTTATTATAACTAAGGTAGAGAATTATAGGTACTAACTTATGCAGAATGCAGAGTCTCTGAGTGCTATCCGTAGCTATATAAAGGATAAGCCCTTCTAGCAATAGACTCTAAGGAGTCGTTCGACAGCGTTTTAGGGCTCTTCTAGTAGCTCTAGCGCTATTTTCCTTAGTAGTAGCGTTAAATAGTAACTACTACTTACCTAGTTCCTTCTACTAGTATCGGAGTTATTTGAGAATTTTGCTATACCTCGTGTTATTAGTATAGTTATCTATAATCTTAGCGATAAAGTCCTCTGAAATGCTTATAGTTATCTCCCCTATTGCTCTATAGGCTTATAACTTCTCAGCTAACTAGTTAACTATATCTATAAATCCTACGTCGTTATTATTATTATTGCTATAGGTTATTTCTATAAGGATATTGCTATCCTCAAACCTATTAGCTCGTCCTAAGGCTATAAGTAATAGCAGGCGCGAGAGGGCGTTAGGGATAATATTAAGCTTCCCTAGTATATAGATAATATTAAGGTTAAATTGCAATAGGTAGTTTATAGCACTCGCGAGCTATAGGTTATCCTTATTAAGGTCTATAGTCCGTAGCGAGGTATATATAAGAATTCCCTTAGTAGCTATATAATCCGTGAGAATCTATATAGGGTGCTTATTTAATTGCACGAGCTTATAGAGCTTCTTTATAGCCTATATTACTACTACTACCTCCGCCTCTATAGCGAAGTATTGCTTTTCTAAGGGCGATATAACCTTAGATAGAAAAAGTACTAGTTAGATATAGATTTACGCGATATCTTTGCTAGGTATATTAGTACTATTCTATAGGATACCTAGTTAGAATACTATAAGCCTAAAGCCGCCTTTATAAGCATTAACTTTAAAAAATATAGGCTTATTTAGGTTATAGTAGTATCTTATAACCTAGTTATAGAGATTCTCCTGGAGGGCGTTCTACGCCTCTTACTCGCTTAGTATTAGCTCGAATAATACCTTTTAGATCCTCTTTATTTAAATTGCTTTTAATAGACCGTTAGGAAGCATGTTTTTATTACAGAGTTTTGCAATAAGACGGGTCTTTTTATCCTATAGTAGCGTTATAATAATATTATACTAGGGTATATTATATCATAGCTATCTAGCTATTCCGAGGTATTTCTTAATATCGTGGAGAGTTTTCAGGAAGTAGAGGTTCTTAAAGGCTATAATCCTATCCTCTATTTGTTTAATACTATCTATATTTATAGTATAGCTAAGAAGTCTTACTTTAGGAAACCCTATAAAGGACTTCTTAGGTCTAATATAAAGGCGGTTATTCTCAAAGAGCTTGAGAATAATATCGATATACTAGAGATAGTCCTCGTTACTATTACTAAAAATAATAATATTATTAATATATACTCGAGCAAAGTGCTAGTAGTCGTACAGGAGGCGGTCTATAAAACGCTAGGCATAGGCTAGCGAGTTCTTAAATCCTATGAGGATAATATTAGAAACCTCGATACTATAGGGACTTATTACTACTATCCTATTATAATATCTCGAGTAGATTAGTAATTAATAGAAGAACCTAGTAGTATTAAATATCGTTATACGTTTCTTACTTCTAAGGGTATCTATTATATTATCTTAGTCGGGAAGCGGGTATATATCTAGGATAGTAATTCGGTTAAGAGGGCGAAGGTTAATAATAACCCTGCCTTTTTTTATACTATTAACTACTCGCTATATAACGAAGAGCGGATAGATAACTAGGATTAGCCTATTACCCTATACTATCTTGCTATTAGTATATATCTTGCTATAGATATTCTTAACGACCTCGAGGTCTTTAGCGCTAAGGGGGTAAGGCTTTACTATAGCCTTCTAGTTTTGCTACCTTTTAACAAGCTTAATATATATATATTAGTTATCTAGCATAGGTATAATCCCCTTATTATAATAAACGTCTCAGTTATCGAGGATTTCCTTAAGTCTACTAGCAAAAACCGCGTCCTAATTGCAGATCTCGACTCTATCCTTGCTATATATAACTAGGATATCTTTTAGCTTAGATATTCTATAAGATAGAATATTATCCGCTCGCTAAGGCAGTTCTAGGCTAGATTTAGCAAGCAGGGTTATAAACTACGCGCTACCTGCTATATTACTCATAGCCTTATTAAATTTATATTATAGGAACTAGCGTAAGTTTGATTCTCCTCCTATAAGGGTGACGATATCCGCGTAGTTAACGAGGTTAGTAGTCCCCTCTACTTCTATTAGAATAATATAGCCTAGCTGCTATCCTCTTAGGATTATTATTAGCCTATCTATTATATTTCGCATGAGGATAAGCTTAGGGTTATCTGCTATAACCGTTATATTAACTACGCTAATATTACTAGATTGAAACTACTAAGTATTAGAGCTTTGCTAGCTTAACTTAGGGAGGTTAATAAAGCTAGTTATAATAAATATATTACTCTATAGGGGAATAACTACGATATAGGCGTTATTAACTTATCTAGTTACTAGGTGCTATCTCCTAAACTAGACTAGATACTATATTCTATATACTAAGCGGAACTTAACTATGCCCTTATTAAAGTCTATAACTAGCTTGTGATCTTTATAGAACGGTGTTCCTAATAGAAGATTCGCTCCGAGGGTATTTATAACTCCAGCTATAATAATAACGTAGCTATTGATCTCCACGTTACTAATAGTGCCTAGGATATAGAAGTCGAATATAACCTGCTCTATTACCTAAAAGGTTAAGTCTACTGCGTTTATCCTCTATAGTTCTATTATTTAAAACGTAGGATTCCGCGCAAAATATAATATCTAATTCCTATCGACTAGAGTTATTAAGGCGCCTATATCGATATAGACTTCCTCTAGGCTAGCTATATCGTTGCTTTTTATATTAAGGTAGAGATATATATATTTAGCTAGTATTATTCGTTTTACTAGTTTCACCTAGGCGTTAATAATTTGGTTTTTCTTAAGTAATACCTATGCGTTATTCGCTAGGGGAATCGCAACGAGACCTGCGAAATTCACTATATTATTAATATAATATATAGCTAATTCTAGAACTGAAGTAGTTAGGGAGATTGCTAGCATGCTTCTCGCTATAACTATAACGTCCGTTATCTAGCTTACTATTTCCTCTTTGCGAGGTTACTCTAATAGGGCAGCTAAATCATAGGGGACTTCCTATACGTCTAGTAGGATATAGCTGCTATCAACGAGGTTATTAATATTATAGTCGTTATTATAATCCTCCTATATATAATAGGCGTCTAAGTCCGTCTAGCCTAGTCTATTATATTTTATATAACGTTAAAAACCCGGGTTTCTCTATAGCTAGTTCTATAGGTAGCGATCTTTCTAGTTTTAATAGTTATTAGAGCGCTAGAAGCATTACTAAGGTTAATAACGTTGCTAGGGTTGCGGATTATTATAGTTATCCTATTAGAAGTCTCAGTTAGTCCGTCGTCCTTTATTATTAGTCTATATTATATTATCAGACTCTTCTAATATATAGTTAATACTAATTAGCGCCTAGAGCCTGCGCTAAACTGCCTTGCGTTTTTTCTCAGCTATATTAAGGTAATCCTCGAGAGTATTACTAGCTATTAGTTCGTCTAGGAATTACTAAAGCTCTAAGTCGATTATATTATAGAAGATTATTAATAGCTAGCTAACTATAGATATTAATCCTATCTATGCTCTATTATATTTAAAATAGTTTTAAGTAAAATTATAAATATCTCTATCTCCCTTAAGGTTTTCTATAGTAAACCTATATATAGCGATCTATTAGATAGACTCCTATTAGGTTAGTATAAAATATCTCTTAATAGCATCGCGTAGGGCGTGATATCCCGCGCGGAGGTAGTTCTATTATTTAATTAGCCCGAGTTAGTATTCCTACTAGCTAAGTGCTTTCCCTTATAGTAGAGAGCTCTAATTCTATATAATCTCTAAAGCTATAGCTAAGCTAGTAGTTTTAGCATCTAGGCTAGAGATCTATAGATCTATCTCCTTATAGTATAGAATATCCTAGTTATAAAAGACAGGCTCTATACTATACTTCTTATTAGTATCTAGCTAAAAAATACTATACTATTAGATAAATCTACCTTCCTATTGAGTTCCCGCGGGCTATAGCGCCCTAGTATTAGCCTCGAGCTAGCTAAATACTTAAAGGAGTAAAGCCTCGAGACCCTAGGATAGCAGCTCTAGGTAAGGCCCCTAGGATAATAGTAAAAATATTAGTAGTAGCGCTAAATTCTACTAAGGCAGCTAGGTCCTCCCTACTAATATATCTTATTTTAGTAGACCTATAGTAGTATTATAAAGAATTTATAGTATTCTATAGATTTTTCACTCTAATAATCCTATAATAGTATCTTCTAGCGCTATAACTCGTAGTTCGGGGTTTTTTCTGCTCCTATTATAAATATTATCTACTATAGCTCTTGCTTTAATAGGAGGTCCTAGGGGTTCGATATCTAACTAGCTAGACTAGATAGGAGTTGCAACTCTTTTATCTCTCGGGGGCAGAAGGGTGATTCTCTCGCTAGCTCTATAAAGGCTTTCTTCTCTAGACGGGGGTATAAAAAGTACTACTATTGCTAGAGTATCCCTTATAGCTACGATTATATTAATAATACTAATTAATATAGTTATATAGTTATTAGGCTTAAGTATCTAGTAATAATATAGATTAGCTTTCGCCTTCTAGCCTATATTAACGATATCTATATAGGGTATATAGTTATTATCCTATTCGAGAGAGGCGAGGTTTGCTATCTAGTTGCAAAATCGTTTACTAAGGCTAAGGGTAAAGTTATAGTCCTTATAAGCCTACTAGAAACTATAAAGCCTACGAGCCTCGTTATAATATCTAATTCTAGCTATATCTCCTATATCGTAATATTCCTCTATAAGAGAGGGATTACTATACTAATTTAATATTAAACTCGAATAGTTAGCTATATAAGTTAATAGTTAAGGCCTCTATCTCTTTAACTTCTTTAACTTCCTTCCTTTTAGTATATAAATACTTTTAGGAGGGGGTTTCGAGGTTAAGTCCGAGTCCTCTACCTCGTTACGAGTTTTTATAGTATAAGAGAGGTCTTAGATAGGGAAAAAGAATAGGTTATACTACTAGATATTATAGTCTTCTTACTAGCCTAGGGCTATAATAGGGGTTGCTAAGACTACGAGTAAAATAAGGAAAAGAGCAATATAAGCGTAAATAATAACAAATAGTATAATAGGTAATTATAGGTATATCGTAATATATTCTATAATAGCCGAGCCTTCTAAGCTTATCTGCTAGAAGTCTCCTACTTAAAGGATAGGCGTTAAGCCTAACCGTGGTCACGTAGAATACCACGTGATAGCCGACTATATCACCAAAAGGCGTGTGACAATAAGTTTATTTATAACCTAAGTAAGGAGGTTATATTAGTAATAGCTCTTAAAGGTATTAATAATTCCTTAGTCTATTAGCTAATATTATAAGGTTATATTTAGTAAGAGAAACTTAATTTAAATATTCAGAGGTAATAGCTTTAGCTTTATACTTAATATATAAGTAGAGAATTTATTTATAAAGAGTCAGACTTTTTAACCTAGCTTTTAAGACTAAATATGGGTATAAAAGTATTATAGCTAGTTTTCTATAATAGATCCTATAGACTAGACGTTCTTATTATACTTCTATATAACATTAAAATCCTTAAAGTTAAAGCTATAAAGCGTATATAGATTTTTAACTTTCTAACTACTTATACATAAAGAGGATTATCTCTTATTATATTAGTAATAAAGCCTAGTAATATTTAGGATTTATCCCTTTTAAGCCTTACTTTATAAGAAGAGGAGAGGCTATTTATAAGAAAGTTACTACTAATGTAGTCTAGTCTTATCTTAATTATATATATCAGATAAGGAATACTTTACTACTAGTAATTATAACGTTTCAATTCTCTTTATAATAGCTTTATTAATATTAATAGATATTACCTCTCTACATAAGATTTTCTACTATATATAATACCTATTCTTAAAGAAGCTAACCTATTTATAGCTAAATACTAGAGGGTTTAAGAAGTTAACTAAACAATGTCTTACTTTAGGGACTAGTACTTAAATAAAGTATACTTACTCTTAGAGAAGAGTATTAGTTATCCCTATCCGTTAAGGTTTAAGTTTAACTAATTACTAATAGAAGAGAGATTTAACCTTAGGCTATTAAGTAGTTATAATATATTATATCTTAAAAGCTATAATATTACTATTTTTAATAGGAGGCTTATACTTATAGTTAAGGTATCATAAGATACTAGGCTACTTTAAGTCTATATTATATACCCTATAAATATATATAATTATTACTTATTAACTAAGATAAACCATTTATAAAGCTACTTAGTTATAGAGAGTAACCTGCTACTAAATGCTTAGTGTGCTATTATAATAGCCTTAAAAAGTAGTAGTAAGAGGGGGTAAGAGGGTAGCGGAGCGAAACTTTAATACTAAATACCCCCTACTACCCCCCTAATTTAGCTCTATAATATAACTAAATTCCCCTACTCTATACCCTTATACTAATTGAAATAAGAGGGTACATATATTATATAAATATATATTTTATAGTGCTTTTCCTATATAAAATGATATAAGCATAGTATCTATATATATTTAGAGGGTAATATCGTATCTAAGGGTTATCTATTTTTAGGGTCGCGGACTATAGGTATTATTAAGTCGACCCCCTAGGCGCGCGCGGTAGGGTATAATATATGCGCAAAAGTAGCGCGAAATCTAGCTAAATCGGGTGGTATATAAATTAGCGGTTTTTAGGTATGAATTCCCCCTAGATCTATAAATAGAGTTTCTATATAGTTATATATTTATTTTTAGCTACGTTTATACCCTTTACTATGGCCTCTACCCACTGTATAGTGATTTTACCTGCTTAAGTGCAATAGACCTTCTAACCCCGCGCTTCCTAATAATATATAGCCTTTGGTCACGTGATTATAACTCTCCTAACTATAGCTACACTTATATATACCCGTTATACTAAGTAGCCTCACGATCTTTAACTTTATATTAATAATAATATAGTTTTTAATTATTTAACGTATGAAACTATTAACTTATCCCCTTATATACTACCTATACTACTAATACCACCTCTATTACCGCTTCATCCGCTAGCTATACTGTTATTAGTAATACTCTATCTATATTATAGTTAGCATAAGCTATACTTACCGACGTTCCCCTAAGGGGCCTAGGCTACCTCTGCTTTAATAGTGCGGAGGACCTACTTAAAGAAGGGCTACTCTATAGGGTATATAACGACCTACTTAGCTTCTACTACTAAGTTAGCCTAGTTAGTTATAATACTATTATACCTTATAGGGTTCCCTAGGGTATTAAGGAGAGCCCTCTTAAGAGCTATACTAACAATATACTCTTTATATATAATAGAGTAATTAATAAAGGAATAGGTTTTATTAATTATATTAGTATTAAACTCTCTAGCAAGCTCTTCAAAATTATTAATATTAAAGAGTATACCTCGCGCCAGCTTAGCGCTTTTATATATAGGGTCTAGTGCTAATATAGTTAAGGATTTATTATAAGTTATAAGAATAAGGATAAGAAAGAGGGAGAGGTATAAAGCCCTACTTATAATAGAGCTTCTTATACTTCTAGCTATAAGAATCTCTTAGGAAAGACCTCTTTAGTTAAGGATTTATCTCTTATATAATAATATTCACAATACCTCGCTAGAAAGTGTAAGAGTATGGCTATAGGCCTAAACCAGAAAAGGCTAGAATACTGAAACGTAGGTACCCGTTATTATATTAAACTATTACTTAACCTTCTAAGTCTGCAGCTTGCAGAGTTGTCTCTAAGGTGTATTTATCCGCCCCTAACTTGCTAATACTTTGCTAATAGCGTGGCTTTATATCTTATACCTGCTATTATCCCTTATAATTACCCCCCTGTGAGGATATAGCCTATAAAAGGCTAGGCCAGGGAAGGAAAGAGTAGCAGTAACATAGGGGTTAGTTATATTATAGAAGACAAGTTAGCCCTTCTAGCTACTTATGCATATAGAGCCCTTTTTAGGGCTCAGCTTAGCTAACTAACTAATGCGGTTAAACCTCAGCGGAGGCCTGGCGCCGGTTTAGCCCCAACTCGGCGCTATAATCCTAATCCCTTATAATTAGCCCCCCTCTAGAGGGCTTAGTCTCTAAGTCTAATAATCCATAAAACTCCTGCCTGCGCGGGGATTCGAACCCTCTGCGGCGTCTCTGATTAGTCCTTTTTGTCTCTCAGGTCTAGGCCTTCAGGTCTTTTACCTAGTTACTATAGCTTCCGCCTAGCTTCAGGCTTTTCCCTATAGCTAACGGGCTTTATATACCTGCGCAGGGATTCAAACCCTCTATAGCATAGTCTCTTCTAGGCCTTTAGGTCTTTTACCTAGTTATTATAGCTTCTACCTAGCTTTAGGCTTTTCCCTATAGCTAGCAGGCTTTATATGCCTACGTAGGGATTTAAACCCTCTATAGCGTGGTCTCTTCTAAGCCTTCAGGTTTTTTACCTAATTACTGCAGCTTCTGCCCGGCTTTAGGCTTTTCCCTGCAGCTAGCGGGCTTTGCCTACTAATCCCCGAGGACTTAGCAGTAGTTTACTTATCCTCTAATATATATAGCTTAAAAACGCTATCCTCTGCGATCTATATACCTCTCCTAGTAGGGATACCTATAATCTTGCCTATTAGTAGTATACTTAGTATTAAGTATAATACCTATATAGCTTTAATACTTACGCAAGGGCTGCCTAGGCCTGCTAAGGGCCTTGCAACTAGCTAGTAGAAATAGTACTAATTAGTAGGGTAGCCCTTCCTATAGCACTCTTTATACTATAAATCAGCCTAGTAGTCAGCCTCGCAGTAGTTAGTCCTACTATACTTTCAGCATACGCCGCCCGGGGCATCAGGGCTGCTATAGTTAAAACGAGCCCTCTTCAGGGCTAGCTTAGTAGTAGCTGCTCGCGCTAAAAGCTCTATAAGTCCTTCGTAGCTATACCGCTCTAGATATATATCCTATAGCTACTATATATCGAATTTCTAGCGTTTAAGGCCTTGCTAAAGCTAGGGTAAAAGCTAGAAGTAAAAAATAAGAGCTTAAGCCTAGGAGACTTTAAAGTCTAGGGTTCTAAGGGCTTAGTAGATTGCTAACTACTTAGTAAAAAACTAGAGAAGCTATTAGCTAGGTTCTTATTAAAAGCTATTAGCTAGGTTCTTATTAAAAGCTATTAAAAAGGCTATATAGCTAGCGCTCCTATAGTCTAGGGTTAATATATTCTTAGTAGATAAATATAGAGAGTTAGCCTATATTAGATTAATAAGGCTAGTATAGTAATAGCGCTACTATATTTATAGCCTAGTAGTTACCCTTATAAGTATGTACTAGATCTTCTATAGCTTAGAGGCTTTAGGCTAGAGGGTATTACTATCTTCTATTACTATTAGCTAATTATAAGTTTAAGCTAGCATACTATCTTTAGCGAGGGTTCTACAAGCGTATACTAGAGGGTGTTTATATTCGCAAGCCTAGGTCTTAGAGGTCTCAGAGACTAGCATAGGGCGCGCAGATAGGGCCTGAATAAGCGCGTCGTTCTAGGCAGCTTAGTGCTAAATAATTGCAATAATTTCAGCAATAAGGGCTATATTAGGGCCTATAGTTTCAGAAGCAAAACTTTTACTTAGCTTATTAGGCGCGGAGGTGCTAGCAACGCCTTAGCAGCCCGATCTTATACTACTGCTCATTCCGGAGCTAGCTGCCTATTAATTAGGTAGAACTTATCTAATTATAAGGATATAGCCTATAAAAGGCTAGGCTAGGGAAGGAAAGAGTAGTAGTAATATAGGGGTTAGTTATATTATAGAAGATAAGTTAGCCCTTTAAGCTACTTATGCGTACGGAGCCCTTTTTAAGGCTCAGCTCAGCTAACTAACTAATGCGGTTAAACCTCGGCGGAGGCCCGGCGCCGGTTCGGCGCCGGCTCGGCGCCGTAATCCTAATCCCTTACACCCCCCTGCTAAAGCCTTGGTCCCTAAGGCGTACTAGTGGGGTAATATAGCTCTATATTACTAACTATAGGGTAGAAGTGTAGCGCTTTTATTATATTATTTATAATCGCTCTTTCCCGCGCTAGACTTAAGCTGCTATAGCGAATAGTATATTTTATTTTCTAGCGCGTTATATATTTTTTAAATTTTAAGCATCGCTATTATTTTTTAATTAGTTACTAATAGTTATAACTATTTAGTAGTATATAGCTAGTGATTATTTAGCCTTATTATCTAGTGATATTAAGTATAAAAGGGCGTCTTCTTTTCAAGGTCTCTAACCTAGTTAAATTTTTCCCTCTTTATAGTCCTTTTTTTTTAACTTAGTAGACTCTATTTTTCTTTAGCGCCTATTTTATAAGCTTTTGCTATAATTATCTAACTTCTCTTTACCTCTTCTTTTTAGTTATCTTCTTCTCTAGCGTTTTGCTAATAGCTCTCTGCTATATCCTATATTATGCGTATAGATATAGTACTCGCTAAGTACCTCTATAATCCTGAGATCCTCTCTAGCGATCTTACTAGTAATACTAATAGTAGCTATCCTTACCTCAGCTATCTTTATAAGATATACTAGGATATTATTAACCTTCGCTATATATATAGTAAATATGCGCAGAAGTATATATATTATAACTTTAATAAGAAAATATATGCTACTATAAGTCTCTACTAATTTACTACTAGGTTACTATATACTAACGCCTAGTAGGTTCCCTAGGAGCTTTAGGGCGCCGCCTAAATAACCTAGAACATATTCCACTAGATCTAAATATAGGAACACGAGGGTATTTTAACCCCTCTTTATTATTATTATATTCTCACTTTGCTTAATAACTATATAGTAATATAGAAGCATATTACTAAGCTTATCTATAATGCTATTACTAGTAGTAGTAGCTATAATATAGATCAGCTCTAACTTCAAGAGCTTGCCTCAATCTATTAGTATCTAGCTCTTAATATCTTAGTTTATATAAGCTATTATTTACTACTCCCTTACTAACTATATCTTATTAATAATAAGTTCTAGGTTAATACCTTTTATAATAATATTAATATGCTTTAGCGCCTAAACGCTACCTAGCTATTATATATTTATAATAATAGTCCTGCTATATACCTCTATAATAAGATTAATTATCTAGTGAATAACCCTTTAATAAAGCTAGTCCCTAAGCATCCTTATAAGTATAATATTAACTCCTTTCCTAAGTTTAATAGGGCGCTTTAAGATAATCTCCTTAAGTATACCTCTAATAAATATTCCCTCCTACTTCATTACTATTACTAGTGCTCGCCCTATCTCCTATACTTCTTATCTCTATACTCCTACTAAGTATAGCTAAGAGGATAATAATAATTTAGTAAAGAATGCTAAGAAAGCTAAAAAGACTAAGGTTATTATTACTATCTCTAATACTAGCTTAAGTAATAAGTTAGGTAGCGAGGTAGGTAGTAGCTCTAGTGATAAGTTAGGTAGTAACTCTAGTAGTGAGTCTAGTAGTAAGTCGGCTAGTAGTTAGTCTATAGGTAGTAGTGCTAGGGATATTAGTAATACTAACTTAGCGACTAGTTGCTATAATGCTACTTATAGTTATAGGGGTCGTGGTGCTCGCGCCTATAGCTATAGTAGGAAGTGAATAACTAGTTAGATCGTTAGCTTTCTCCCCTTTATTTATAGGATAATACCCTTTTTTCGCTATAATATTAGTAATAATTCACTACTTATTATAATTAATATTCTACTTCTTAACTTAGCTTCTATTCTATAGTCTTATAACTTATAATTAGCAACTTATTGCTATAGCTTTAGTAACTAGTTCTCCTACTTATTATAAGACCTCTTATGCTATCTATTAAACTTATAAATAGCCTCTTGCGCGTTTACTAAGTTCTCTATAAGCTCCTATATATTATATTCTATAGGCAATCCTACCTACCTACCTAAATATTGAATATTATTGCTAATACCTTGCTATATAATAATCTCTTTTACCTCCTATTCCTCTAGCTTATCTTTAAGCTCTAGATATATAAGCAGATCTTCGCTACTTACTTAATAATTATCCTATAGTTCTAGTAAGGTAATAGAGAATATATTATATATCTATTAGTATTATAGTAGTAGATAGACCCTATATACTTATATACTAACTAGTTCTATAATAGCTACCTATATAAACCTAGGTGCTAGTTTCTTATTCTTAAATTAGAAGTTCTTTATTAATAGGTTAATAACCTATCTCTAATAGTAGGTCCAGTCCTTATGCCTCGCATTATAGTACTTAGCTTGCGCTTTAGCAGCCTTCTATTACTATTCCTAGGCCCACTTATAGAGTCTTGAAATATATTTAATTCGCTCCCTTAGGCCCTATATTATAACCCTATTTATAGGAGTTATATATTCTATATAACGCGGGTAGTAACTGTATAGGGCTTCTATTAGCGAGTAGCTAGTAGTACTATAGTAACTATTATTATATATAAACTCCGCCTCAGGTAGCTAGACTACTTATTCTTATAGCGAGTTGCTAGTATATATTTATAAGTACTTCTCTAACGTTAAATATATTCTTTCTAACTACCTATTAGTCTAGGGGTAGTATATAGTAGAGAGGTAGCGCTTAATAGCCCTCTCTCTTGTGAACTTTTCCTAAAATTAGCTAGTTAGGAGCTTATCTTAGTTGCTAATAATACCTTCTAGGGTGCTAAAGCAGCATTTAACCTATTTATAGATAATCCGCGCTAACTTAGCAGCTATTAGCTGCTTTATTATTAGGATAAATATAGCAAACTTGGTTATTTAGCATATAATAACGAGGACTATATTATATTATCCGCCTATCTATTGAGAGCTCGCTAGCAATCTAGTAATAAAGTCTATGCCTATTTCCCAGAATAGGTATATAAGTAAGGGTAGTAGTTATAACTTTTGATAAGGCTTATGCCTCGGAACGTAGTTCCCATAGTATATATAGCATCCTATAATATAAAACTATATCTCTATAGCTAAGTTTAGTTAATAGAAGTTCCTTGAGATTAGCTTAGTAGTCTTATTTACCCCTATATAACCCGCCCTGCGGTTATTATAGTATTAGCAAAGGATCTCTAGCCTTGGAGGACCCTCTAATAGTATCTCTAACTATTCCTTATAGAATAAGGTTCTATAACTATTAATTATATAGCCCCTATAATTGCTAGCTAGTCTACGCGCCCTCTCTAATTATATCTAGTAATATAAGTTATTAGTCTGCAGTCTATAGATAAGATTCCCTATTGCTTTAGAGGGTTGCTAACTATCTACTTATTTAGCTTATTATAAGCTCCCTTATAACATAGCATAGGATATACTACTATGCTATAATAACCCTAGCTCTAAGTAAGTCCCCTAAGTTAATAACCTCTCGCTAAGCGTTCTCTATATTACCCCTTGCTCTTTAGCATTAGGCTAATATAGCTACTATAGTTATAGTAATATTAGCGCGCTATAGAGCGTAATACTAACTAGAGACTAAGGCGTCTCCGCCCCTAGAGCTATCTATCTAGAAGGAGCACCTTATGCTAGCCCTTATAGTATTAATAAATGCTTTTAAAGTCTCTATATTACCTTATAATATAGTAATACTTATCTAAAGATCTACTAGTAGTTTGCTAATAAATCTCAGCTTCTTCGCTAGGGTTAGGAGTATATTATTATATTTCACCTCCCCCTCTATATAATCTAGCCTCTAAGATAGACTGTCTACTAGGTTTATAACCCCTAATTTATGCTCTAGGTTGAAATCAAATGCTAAGAGTTTATATACCTACCTAGTAAGTCTTCCCTAAAAGCCCTATATAAGCGCGCTAATAAATCCCTTTAGCGCTTAGTAATCTATTAGAACTATAAACCTCTTTAATATACCCTAAAGGTAATAAGCTTAATAGTCTAAGCTTTTAACTATAGCGAGAAGTTCCTATTAGCCTGCTCCTTAGCGATATTCTATATTACTAAGCTTCTATAAATAATAAATAACTAGTTGCTACTAGCTATTAATATACTATAATAGAATACTAGATATAGCCTTTATAGAAGTATCTATCTTAACCCTTATTATATAGGTTAGGTCCTAGTATTAGAGAATAGTTATTAAGCAGAAGGCAGCTTGAAGCTACTTAAAAGCTTATGAGGCCTCTTCTAGCTAGTAGAACTCGCCTCCTTTCTTGCTATTCTTACTGCCCTTTAATAAGGATATTATTAGAGCTATAATACCTAAATATCTTATAATAAACTTATAGTAGAAGTTATAGAATCTAAAGAAGACTTAGATTTCATAGTATATCTTTAGTAGCTTCTATTTAATAATAGCTTAGAAATAAGTATAGTCTATTAATACGCCTTTAGGTATAATAATATACCCTAGGAACTCTACTTACTATTAGTAGAACCTATACTTACTAAGCTTAGCATAGAGCGCTTACTAGCAAAGCCTATAGAGCACTTAGAGAAGGTCTTTTATATATTACTCCCTTATCTTAGAGTAGATTATAATATTATTTATATAGGTAATATAATAGGTATCTAGTAGCTTAGTAAGTATTTAGTAAATATATGCCTAGAATATAGCTAGGGCGTTCGTAAGACTAAATAGCATAATAGTATATTCAAAGTGCTTATAATATATCCTAAACGCTATCTTCTAGCAGTCTTCTAGCTTAATATGAATATAGTAGTATATATCTTAAATATCGAACTTTGAGATCTATTTAGCTCTCTAAAGCCTATCTAATAGCTTACTAATAAGAGGGAGTAGATATTAGTTCTTTAGTATTACCTTATTAAAGACTTAGTAATCTATATAAAAGCATAGGGACCTATCCTTTTTAGGTATAAAGAGGATAGGGGCACCTACCTCGCTAGTTAAGGGTTAGATCCGCCCTATTGCTTAGTTATTAGTAATATATTAGTAGAGTTCCTCTAACTAATACTTATTTAGTAGGTAGATAGGTGTATATAGAGGTTTCTTCCCTTTAATTAAGTTAATAGTATATTCCGCGCCCTCTAGGACTAGGTACTCCTTTCCTAACTATTTATTAAATATTACCTATTTGTTAAATAGCTCTAGCAGCAG
>JAOQIF010001142.1:0-26401 GCA_026260285.1 Colletotrichum sansevieriae
ACCCCCCCCCCCCCTATCTCCTCTACTCTATTCACAATAGCTACCCTAACTGCTAAGCAGGGTAGTAACCCTCCTCCTCCTCCTACTACTTATAATAGATCTATCTAAGGATCTATCTCTAGTGATATCCTTATCCCTATCTAGCTTAAGGACATTATCTAGCCCGACCTATAGGGTAAGGTCTTTAAGATCGACGAGGAAAGCGATAATATTCCCGATATATCTATTAAATAGGTAAATATATAGATAAGCTATTAACTTGAGGTTTATAAGATCGATAAGAATACTAGCTAAGCCTTCTAGCGCGAGTTCTTATATAACTTTATTAGCTAGACTGCTAAATTATTTAGCAAAACTAACTAGAAGCTTAGGAAAGCCCTTAAAAACCACGTCGTTAGCTATAGAGTATAGGTTAACCTAGTAGCTAGAATAATCTCTATTAGGCTTATTAAGGCTATAACTAGACCTAAGTTCTATTACTAGAGCTAAGCCTAGTTAGATACCTATATAGATAACTTCCCACGATACCTCGCTAACGACCTAATATTTATTTGCAAGATATTAGTACTAGTTATGCTTATATGCCTGCCCTATCTTATAAGACCTAATGAGAACCTCGCCTAAGCTAATAATATCTATGACTTCCGCGCTAGACTAAAAACCCCATAGCTATAGGCCCCTCCCACGATAGCGCTAGTAAAAACCACGCCTACTAGCGGAGATAGCGCAGTTAATAATAATAACTGGGATATAGGCTATAATAGCCTCCTAGCTACGCTAAAGTAGTTAATAGATCTAGCTAAGCTTTATGCTAATAATATAAAGTATAGCAGCGCTAAATACGACGTCTTAGAGGTAAAATTAACTATCTTTCGGGATATCTATGAGAAGGTCGGGATCTAGTAATTACAAGCAGCTAGTGCCCTCCCCCTTATACTAAAAGGCCGAGCCTGCGATTACTACTTCGACCGACTTAGTAGCGCTTAATTAAGCCTCCTAGCTATAGTTAAGAAACTCTATAACTACTTCGAATCTTATAATACCTGCTAGGCCTACCTAATAGAGTAGCGCTAGGCTATATTAACCTAGGTTATCCGTGATAACCCCTCTAAAACGAGGATAGAGTGCTTAGAGATCCTCGTTAACTATATAACTAAGGTCTAACGAGCCTTACTGCTAGCCTACTACTCCGATCTTATCCTACGGGACTATATTATTAACGCCTGCTAAGGGGTTAAAGAGTGCTATCTTTACCTCTTTAACCCTGCTGAATCAACGGAAGGGGTCCTTAGCTAGTTATATTCAGCTATTTTAATAACGACCCGGCTTATAACGCAATATATCGCTGAAAATAACGATAGGACTAGGGTCTATTAGACCGACTATACCTACTACGGCAATAGCTAAAAGAATCGTTTTAGGCCCTATATAGCTAGCAATAGCCTTAATAACGCAGCAAGAGCTAAAAAGTGCTACGTTTATAGCAAGCCCGGCTATTAGTTAACGAAACATACTAATAACGATCGCTATAAGGCCTATAGCAAGTTTAAGAACAGCTAATACGTCTAAAATAACGCTAACCCCGCTGAATATCACTAGTTCTTAGCATAGTATAAGGGTATCGAAGACCTCGTAGCTACTGCAGCCGACTCCTCCGTTATTAATAACCCTATTACCCTCTTTTACTAGTTGTTATCTATTAATAACGACGGCAACGAGGTTAATAGCACCGATAACGAGGCCTTCTTTACTACTACCTATTTCAGCTAACCTACTGCAGCTAATAGCAATAACGTAATAACTCGTTTAGCTAACTAGTCGACCCTCTACGCGATTAACTACGTTAAACCCTCTTATAACGCGTTAGTTAATAAAAATAATAACCCCGTTGCGATATATATTACTAACTATTACTTGTTAACTATATTTAGAGGGATTATCCCCGACTCTAGTGCAGCCTGATATTTAACCGGGGGTTACCCGTAGTTCCTAGCCTTATAAAAGAGGGTTAACTACTAACTTAACCCCTCTATAGCTGGGGCAGCCTCGATCCGCTTTAGCAGCGCTAACCCTATCGAATCCCTCGGAATAATAGTTATTATAACTCCCTTTAGCGACGTAACCTTCTATATAATACTAATAAATACCCCCTTCTTATTATCCCTTTATAATATAGACCGACTTAGCATAAGATTCAATAATATCGCTAACTAACTCGTTCGAGACGACCTCACGACTCTAGTTATATAACTATAGGGCTACCTATAGTTTATAACTAACCCGGAAGAAGCTGTTATGAGTTATAACCTTACTAATATCGAATTACGCTATATCTACTGTCGTTTTAGCTACCTATCCGTCTAATAACTCTATAAAGTCCTCTAGCGCGCTAGCTACCCCGTTAATATCGATATTATTAATAAGTTAACGAAATTTTGCTACTACTACTAACTCCATAGTAGCAGCCCCTATTGGTTTAAATTCACGATAAAAGACGATTGCAATTTCAACTACGAGGTCGTTATTAATATTATATATCTCGATAGTAACCGCCCTGCCCTCTATATTATTAATATAGCTACTATATTTAATATAGCATGCTTTATAAAGGATATATCTGCTAAAACTATATAGCAGACCCTTTAGCTCTGCTGGATCGATATATACCAGGGCCTACCCGACTAGATAGTTACTAATACTAGCACCTCCTTTTAATCCGCTAAATTTCGCTAATTTATGCAAAAGATAGCGATCTCTATTAAAGAGGTCCTAGTTAAGGCTTATAATAGCATTAGGAAGGTCGAATAATACTATAAGCTATTATGCTAGGCCTATGAGATTATCTAGGCGGAAGATCCCTCTACTAACCCCGATATCGCCCTCTAAATAGCTATAAAAGCTATTAACGATATCGCTAGGCCCGACGGCCTAGTACTAACCCTGCTAGTATTCAGAGCCTACCTACGCTTAATAGATAATTTAGCGCCCTCGCTATTAATTATATAACGCGCCTAAGCTATATAGAAGGCTACTAATAAGATCCGCTAACTCTATACTAGTTATTAGGTTAATAAGGCTATTATAGCCCGAAATAGCCCTATAACTAAGCCTATATTAAGCTTACCTCTCTAGTCGGAGGTTAGAGTATAGCGCGAAAAGGATAGCTAGAAGGGCCCTTACTAGCTTATCTCTAATAATAGCTATAAATACATAGTTTAACTACCTAATAGGCTGAAATCCTTCTAGTTAACTATTATTAAACCTTATTACTAGTCGACCGACCTGCTAATAGAACCCGATAGTAATAACGATAGGATTGCAAACCCCTATAGGGCAACGGAGGGAGTCTACGATATAATCGTTATTACTAACGACGAAGCTCCTACCCCACTACGGCGCTAAGGACGGCCCTGCTATAACCCGGCGCTAGGTCCGACTTTAACTATACTCCTCGCTAAAATAGATATTATTACTACTAATAAAGCCTTCCTATCTACTAAAGAGCAATCCGATTATAACCTCGCTATTAAGTTCTATAATAATAGCGTGATTATAACTCCTAGAGAGCCTTTTAAGCAGTTAACCCGATAAGAGATCGAATCCCTTATCGAATAAGGCATATTTAACTTTATTAGATATAACCCTGCCTGCTATAATAAGATCTAGATCTTCCGCTCCTATATTATTAATAAGGTTAAGGGTAAGATAACCTAGCCCTATAAGAAGTCGAGACTCGTTATCTAGGGCTATACTAATAACGGTAAAGAGGCTATTTTAACCCAGGCCCCTATGATCTAACGAGCTAGTTAATAGCTAATCCTCGCGATCGCCCTATTATTATTAGCTAATAGCAAAACCCTTTAGATCTGCGATATTACCTAAGCCTATATCCAGTCCGCTACCTATCTCGCCCGCCCTATCCTCGCTAAAATCCCCGCCTAAATATAGTATAAATACCCTAATAATACTATTATAGAGGTCGTGAAACCCCTCTATAGCATTACTAAGGCTGGCACCTATTAGTAGGCTATATATAGCTACTACTATAAAGAGAGGCTTGAGATAGAGACTTCGTTATTTAACCCCTACCTACTTATATTAATAAAAAATAACCTATCTTTTGTTATTATAGGTATATAAACTGATAATATATTAGGCCTATTAAACGATATGTTTTCCGCCCTTAAGGAGGCTAAATTAACTAAAGCCGGCTTTTTAGCTAAACCTAAGCAGATCCTCGCTATTAATAACCCCCTCGTATTTAATAGTAGGATCGTAACGATCGATAATAGCAATACCCTTACCCTTTGCTAAAAGGACTAAGGGCTTAAGTTGCACCCTATCGACCCCTCTACTAACGAAGCCGTCCGAAAGCAGCAATACGTTAAATAACGCGCCTGCAGCGCATATATCGTATTAATTTGCTAACCCGAGGCCTATTTCAACCTATCTATCGCTATATAATAGCAAAACCCTATAGTTAATAATATTAGAATCCTCAACTAGCGAATACTCTAGTAGTTATAATCCCTCGATAGAGGCCTTAGTTTTATCCCACTTAACCTCGCTACTGCGAAACTATTTATTTTTATTAATAGATCTTTTGCTAATAACAACGACCTATCGTTATAACTAGGTTTTATTATTATACTAGCTAACGAGACTAATAATAATAAGGCTACTAATACGTTTGAAATCAATAGTAATATTATCTACTATAGCTCGATGAAGTTAAAACGCGTTACCCGTAGCATACTAGCCTCGGAAATCTATAGTATAATTACTAGCATCGATATAGCCTATATAATTATAATAACCCTCTAAAAGGTCTCTGATCGACTAGACCTACTATTAATATCAACTATCGTTTATACTAACTCGTATTTGCTATATAAGTACCTCGTTAAGCTAGGTATAACGAAAGAAAAGCGCCTTATAATCGATATAATAGCGCTATAGTAGTTATATGAGCGCTACGAGATCGCGGAGATCCGCTAGATCTATAGTAATAATAACCTAGCTAATAGACTCACGAAGTTAACGCCGAATAAAGCCCTCTAATAGCTTATTAATAATAGCAAGGCGACGATACGGATAGAGGGGTGGGTTATTCGATAGTAGCCGGGGATATATAGCATATCGGGGGATAACGATAAAACGTGTGAAAACTGCGGTTATTAGGCTATTTAGGCCCCTTTTGTAAGTAGTACTATTTAGTAGTTATCTCGATGAATATAGGCTATTATAGGGTAGGCACCGGTAGTAATAAAAGACTGCTAGTGTTGGAAGCCTAGTCAGCGACTAGCGCTACGTCAGGCCGTTCGGATCCACCTATTGCGCCGATTCAACTAATAGGAGGGCCAGGACCCCATATACAAGGACTGCCCGTATGGCCGTCGTAACCACCAAACCTACGATAGATAGATATCACGAATAACTATAGTATTACGGAAGAACCCTATCTTTCTAGTACTATTACCTGCGCAGGATAGTTATTCCGACAAAGAGATATAAGCCTATTATACTAAGGAGTTAAATAACTCTTATAATAAAGTTATAAATTTATATAATCCCTGTTAGTACCTTACTAGTACTTATCTAATTCATATTTCTAACTTAAAGTAGTATTATAAGGTTTTAATTACCCTATTTATTTCTAAGGGAGATAATAATAATACTAAGGAGGGTAAAACTTATCCTAGTAAAGAGAGCGCTAGTACCTAGTAGATTTAAAATTCTTAAGAGCACCTCTAATAAGCTACTAATAACCTCTAGGTAGTATTTAGTTACTTTTAGGTATTTTTCTAGCCTCTTTCTGCTTTATTAAAAGTTCTTAGGCTAGTAAATTAAAATACTTAGCTAGTATACCTTATTTCTACCTAGTTACTAGTTATTTATTAAGTTACTTATTAAATTATATAGGGATGATAATATTTATATTTATAATTTAGCTTTATGGTTATTTTATAAAGCTATAGATATATTATATTATAGCTCTTATAAATTATCTAGCTTACTATAGCCTTTCTATTTAATAAGGTACTGGTAGCTATATCTAGGGCCCCTATAGGTAATAATACAGTTTACTATATAGATATTATTATTATTATTAATTACGATATCTTATAATAAGATAGCTAAGCTAAAAAAGGGTTCTAATTATATAAGTATACATATATTATAAACTTAGTATTTCTTATTGATCTATAGCTTATATGCCTATCCCCTATTTTTACCTATTAGATCCTAAATGAGCTTAGATATGTTTTAGAAAATTTATAAAAAGGCTATCTCTATCTAATATTTTTAGTTAAAAGTAATATAAGGTCTCCTATATTAAAAATAATAGGGGTCCTCCTCTAATGATAGGACTTATTATATATTTTATTATATTTATAAAACAAGTTAATAATAGCTAACCTCTAGGTAAGTAAACTGTGGACTGCCTCATATATTACTAGGAATAAGAACTTTAATAAGGGCTTAATATTATTAGGTTTATAGTGAGAATACCTTATTAATAGCTTAATAAGTAATATCTTAGTAGCCTTATAGTAGGAGTTATTATAAGTAAATTAGGCTAGGTTAAGCTATATTACTTAGTTATCTTAGGTAATATTATAAAAGGTCTATAAGAAGTACTTCATACTCTAATTTTAGCGTTTTATTTAGCTATTAGTTTAGGGGTAAAAAGTAGTACTAATCTTCCTCTTAATAACTAATAGGTAGTATACTTTAGATTAGAAATTACTAGTAAATGGCGATCCCTAATTAGATATAATAGCTTCTAGGAGCTTGAATATAAGGAAGATATATTTAGTTAGTAATATAGCTAACTCATTAGCTATAAGTAAGTCTCTCGTAGGGATATATAAGGAGTATTCTATAAATTAATTAATAATAATAAGAATATTATTATAAGGCTTATTTCTTATTATAAGTAATAGTAGTAATTTAGCAATAAAGTTAACTAATATCTATTAAAAGGGCTAGGTAAGTACTAGTAGGGGTATAGGTTTACTATATAGGGGGTAATATCTTAGTTTTATATATTAGTATATTATATATATCTTAATATATTCCTTTATATTACTCTTTTATATATTCTAGAAAAATAATTTTCTAATCCTCTTTAGTATCTAATAACCCCTTAGTAACCTCTAGATAGTTTATTATAGAATACTCTAAGGACTTTATTCTAAAGTAAGTAGTTATTAGGGATATATAAGCCTTTTTAGTATCTTAGGGTATTAGAGTTATCTAATAACTACCTTATTCCTTATTATTCCTACTCCTTATTAATATAAAAGGGATTATTCTATTAGGCTTCCTTAACTTATCCTTAGAGTAAGGGTATAAGTTATTCTAGTAAGGTATTTAATAGTTAAGCGCCCTATTACCTCTTAGTACCTATATTCTCAATAATAGCCTCGTTAAAATATTATAAAAAGTCTTATAATAGTAAGTCCCTAGCTTTATTAATCTCTATATCCCCTAGGGTATAATTAGGTCTCTATAACAGGCTAATAGCTAGGTTATAATAACCTAGCTTATATTTAATTTTAAAGTAAAATATTAATAAGTTCTAAAATAGCTAAGCTTAGTAGCTACTAAGTATCTTCTTATTAGTAAGGTATTAGTAACCTAGGTAGTTAACAATAAATTAAATATAATACTAAGAGTAAAATAAGTAGTACTACTACCTTACTACTACCTCTTAGATAGCTAGTAGCTCTACTTCTATGTTACGACCCGGTATGCATGAATAGCAACCGAACGACCCACTCGGGCGTCGGGCGGCTAGGATAGGATATTTATACTATAGGATCACGGGAATAATAGGGACTCACTCGGTACGGAAGAACTATAGTATAAGTTACGTAATATTGAGATAAGACTGAGCAGATAGTATGGATTACTAAGCGCTTACTAATACCTAGTTAGGAATTAGTAATAGGATAAAGGGACTATTCAGGACTTATATATAGTATAACCCTAAACCTGGTTTATAGTTAGACTTCTATAGCTCTTTAGTAATTAACTTTATATTTATCCTCAGGATACTCTTAGCTTACCTTTACTATAAATTACTTATTAAGCCTAAGACTAATTACCTTAGCCTCTGAAGTTCCGATCTACTATAGCCTATAACTAATAACTTAGACTACGACCCTAGTATACTATTACTACATTTTAATTCCTAACTTCTATTAATAGACCCTACTATTGGATAGCTAAATATAATACTTTAATTACTCCTATTTAGTAAGTTAACTATTAAAAACTACTAATAGTATAGATAAGAATATCTTCCCACACCTCTGCTAAATCGCCTACCCCGGGAACCTCCTCTTCTTTATAATAACTAGCCCGAAACCTAGCTAAAGAACTTAAAGGAGCCCCTATAGCTATGGATTCTAATAACGAGGTAACCTTAAAGAAAGATACCTATAAATACCTCTAAGCTAGAGTTAAGAAAGGAGATAACGATGCTGCTAAAATCTAGACTATATATAATAAAACCGCTATAGAACTCCAAGGCTTTAAGAAAATAATATAGCAACTAGGGAATAGCCCTTAACATATTATAGACTTAGAAAACGAAGTTATCCATCTTAGAGGATAAAATAGTAATACTAATATTAAGGAACTCTAGGAAGAAGTTAGAACTCTACGCATAGCTACTAATATTATTATAACCCCTACCGGAGGATAATAGAAGCTTAAGCTTAGCCTCCTAATAACTTATAATAGCACCTCTAGATACCTCAAAGGATTTCTAATTTAAGTTAAGAACTACTAGAACTTCTACTATAGCGATTTTACTAACTAAACTAAGAAGGTAGTTTATATAGCTACTTACCTCAGAGGACGAGCCCTTAAGTAGTTTAAGCCTATTTAAGAAGAATTCCTTAAGTATAAAACCCTAGATAAATATTCTATAGAAACTTACGATATCTATAATAGTTTCTAAGGATTTAAAGATACTCTTTGCTCGCTCTTCTAGGACCCTGATAAAAAGCGATAAGCTAAATAAGAACTATTATAACTTAGATAAACTAAGTCTACTAAAGATTTCGCTATAACTTTCTAATAACTTAGTATCTAACTCGACCTTACTAAAGAAACTAAGATCTTTATATTCTATTAAGGTTTTAAAGACGAAGTTAAGGATGAAATTATTAAAGTTAACCGCCCCGATAACTTACTCTAGTATGCCGATCTCGTAATTAAGATCGATAACTAGTTATTCAAACGCTATAAGGAAAAAGGCGAGAAATAATAAGGACCTAATTCAGGATATAAGTATTAGTAGCAGCCTCAATATAAGTTCAATAGTTAGCGAAATAATAATAAGCCCTATAATAACTAGAATAATACTCGATAGAGCACCGCCTATAGATAACATAGTAGACCTATAGATCTTAGCATAATAACTAAGCCTAACGATAAGAAACCCTAGAACCCTAAGTACTATAACTATAACAAGCAAGGTTATATCGCTAAGGACTGCAAATAACCTAAGAAGCTTCCTTAGAAACCTATAGCAGAGCAACTATAATAAGTTAACACGATCTCAAAAGCCCCCCACATATCGTTATTATAGACCGGGTATTATAATAATAACTGCTGGATTCATCTCGAAGATAAAGAGATATTAGGATACTACCTAAGGGATAGCAACCCCGGACGATCCAGATATAATATAACTACCCTAGATACTCGTCCTAGAACCCTAGTAATAATACACGCTGGTAATAGCAAGATAGCAAGAAAGCCTAGAGAATAGCTTAACGAGATGCTATAGATCTAACGACTCGAACCCGTTAGCATACCCCCTACTATATGCAACTAGGAACTAGAAAACGATAATAACTAAAAACTTATATACCTCTAGTTAGTTGAACTCGCATATCTAGAATAAATCTAAGACGAATTATATAACCTTATATAGGAAAGGCAACTCGGAGCTATGCTTATATATATAGAATAACGAAAATACGTATATAGAAACCCTACTAAGATCGAATAAATTAACTAAGAACTTAAAAAATAGGTTAAAAAAGAATCTAATAAAGAACTAGAATATTAGCATAACCTTCTAATAGAATAATAACTCTATAGTATAACTAGTAACTAGATTTTTAGAGAAGGTGAAAATTCACCTTATAACTCGGATGAACCTCGTAACGTTGCTTAATAATATGCTTAGGTAGAGATCGCCTATAGGTTTACCCCTAGTATAGATAGCTCTAGCTCTAAAGAGGAACTTAATAACTAAGAAGATAAAACTAAGCAACTCCTGAAGTACTAGGAAATAGATATGCTTTAAGATAAGTAATAATAATACTTCTATAGCACCTTAGTAACCTAACGAGACCAGGACTACGTTCTCTAACTATATATAGAAGACTACCTTATACTAAGAAGCAACTACTAACTTCACTAAACCCTCTTCTAGCCTCAATGCTTTTATAATAAGTATAAAGAAAATATAGGAGAAAAGCATAATTACTAATTCTACCCTAGAAGATATAACGACGAACCTATCTGCGAAATCTACTCGATATCTATTATAGTTAGATAGACTATAGTATTATTTAAGGATAACCTTATAGTCTTCCGTCCTAGCCTATAGTTTCTTATAAGATACTAATATAATAATATAATAAAGTGGGATAAATACTAATAAGATAAGTACTAAGTATACTATTAAGAAAAAGCATGCACCTAGAGAATTGCAAAGAACGGACCTAGACCCCTATAAGCTAGGATCTGCGAAAATAGCCTCGCGAAGGTATAATAAGAAGGAAAATAGATTAACTACGCCGGATAACTAGGATAGTTAAAAAACTAGACTTGCTTACTAAAGGAGGATTATAATAAGTAATAAGCAAAAGATCTATCTACTAAATATTATAAGGATATAAGGGTAATATTAAGCTTGAAGTTACTATTAACTAGCAAATAATGCTCGCGCTAATCGATAGCAGAGCTAAAGCTAATTATATCGCCCCCCGAGCTATTAATAGGCTAGAAATATAATAGGGAGGAAAAGAACGACTATACCTCTTATATATAGCAGAAGGAGAAGAATTCAAGTATAAAGGAGGTACTATCTATAATAAGACTACGCCCCTTAAGATAAGCTACTTAGATTAAAAAGAAAGAATCTAATTTAATATTACTAATATAGGAACGTATAATATAGTACTAGGATTACCCTAGCTACGGATAAGTAACCTATAGATAGATTAGAGCAAAGGCTAACTCTATTAGGATTATAACGATTTAGTCCCTAAGTAGCCCTATTAAAATCAGGCCCTAAATAGATCGACCTAATAAGGAGTAGCAAAACGATATATCTATTACCTTAAGGTAAAAGAAGCTATATTATAACTACTAATAACGATAGATCTCGAATAGAAAAACGATCTACTTCTATCTATTCTAGAAGAATATAGAGTTTATAAGAAACTCTTCGTAGCTATAATAGAGACTAGACTGCCTAAATATACTAGTTTTAATTATGAAATTCCCCTTAAGGAAGGGAAAGAACTACGATTTAATAAGATCTATAGACTTAATCTAATAGAAATAGAAGCCCTAGATAAGTATCTCAAAGAAAACCTGAAGAGAGGCTATATTAGACCTTCGATATTACTAGCAAGAAGCCTAATCTTATTTATACTAAAGAAGAATAGAAAACTATAACTATATATTAACTATTATATACTTAACGAAATAACGATTAAAAATCGTTATCTACTACTACTTATTAACGAAATAAGATAACTCCTCTACGGAGCTAACTAGTTTATAGCTCTTAACCTTAAAGGAGCTTATAACCTAATTAGAATAAAATAAGGAGAAGAATAGAAAACTGCCTTCAGAATATAAAAAGGATATTTCAATACCTCGTTATACCCTTTAGTCTTACTAACGCCCCTATAACCTTCTAAAATATAATTAACTATATCTTATATAAGTATATCGATATTTATATAGTAATTTACCTTAATAATATCCTTATCTTCTCGTTAATACTTAAGAAATATAAGGAAGACGTCTACTACGTCTTATAAGCCCTTTAGGAAGCTAAGCTCTTAGTTAAACTAGAAAAGAGCGAATTCTACACCTAGAAGGTAGAATACCTCGGATTTACTATTACCCCTAGAAAAGTCTATATATTAGAAAATAAAGTCAAAGCTATTAAAGAATAGCTAGTACCTAATAACCTTAAGGAAGTCTAAGGATTCCTAGGTTCTATTAACTTCTACCGCAAGTTTATTAAAGACTATAGCAAAATTAATATAGCCCTTACTAGCCTTAGCTATAAAGATACCCCTTTTATATAAGAAGAACCCTAATAAGTAGCATTCCAAAAGATTAAGGACCTTATTACTAATAAACCTATCTTAATTATCCTAGATCTAGCAAAATAGTTCGAAGTAGAACTAGACGTATCTAACTATGCGATCGGAGCATAACTATCTTAATAAGACTTAGAAGGATAACTATACCTATATGCCTTCTTCTTATATAAGCTCTATAGATCTAAACTTAACTACCTAATCTATAATAAAGAACTTATAGTAATTATCAAAGCTTTTAAGGAATAGAGACTAGAACTTTTAGGAACTATTTATAAAGTACTTATATATTCCGATTATAAGAACCTTTTATACTTTACTACCTTAAAAGTATTAAATAAACAATAAGTATAATAATTAGAATTCCTCTTAGAATTCAACTTTAGCATTATCTACTATAAAGGATTAGATAATAGTAGAGCTAATACCCTTAGCTAATAACTAGACTATAAGATCCTAGTACCTAAAGAAACCTAGGTAATCCTCAAAGGAAACGATAATAGAGACCTAGTACTAGTAACTAAACTCTTAATAATAGCTAGATAATCTAGTACTAGCCCGCCTAGTAAACTAGATAACGAAGTAATTATAAAGTTTTATGCCTATCCTATATATAGTTACTAAGGAGTTATAAAAACCTAGAAACGACTATAATAATTATATAGAGAAAAGGTTAGCAGAGAGTATATAGCAAAGGTAATAAAGGATTATGAGGTCTGCCTCAAAAGCAAACTCGCTCGATATTAGCTATATAGTATGCTATAACCTTTGCTTATATTATAAACCGCCTAGCAATCTATATCCCTCGACTTTATTATTAAACTACTAAAATCTCGAGAACCCCTTATAGGAGTATACTTTAATAGCGTTCTTATTATTATAGACCGACTCACGAAGTATGCCTACTTTACCCTATATAAAGAAGCAAGCAATACTAAAGAGTATACCTATACTTTCCTTAAGTATATTATTACTAATTATAATATACCTAAGGAAATCATATTAGATAGAGATAATATCTTTATATCTAAATTTAGAACTCAATTATATCCTAACTTAGCATTAAATAATCTATATCTACTGCGTTTTATTTATAAACCGATAGATAAATAGAACGAATTAACTAAACCCTCGAAACCTACTTCTACGCTTATATTAACTATAACTAAAGTAAATAGGTCGTATTACTTCTAATCGCCTAATTTACTTATAATAGCGTAATTAGAGAAAGTACTAAGGAATCCCCCTTCTACTTTAATTACGGATTTAAACTAACCGCTTATAGAGAACTATAAGCAGGCCTAGCTATAGTAAAAGCTATTACCTCGGTATAATAAATCAAGGGTATCTAGGTAAATATATATAAGCAACTTAAATTCGTATAATAACAAATAATAAAATTTAGTAATAAATAAAGGATTAAGGGACTAATTTTAAAAGAGGGAGATAGTACCTATCTTATATAGCGAAATATTAAAACGAAACGACTAAGTAACAAACTTAATTATAAAAAGCTTAGCCTATTTAAAATTTTATGAGTAATTTCACTAGTTAATTACGAACTCGAACTCCTAGAAACTATAAAATATCACCTAGTATTTCATATCTTATTACTTAAACTAGCCCTATGAGGGTTATAAACGAACGACCTTATTATTATAGAAGATAACGAACTAGAGTATAAAGTCGAACGAATTATTAATTACTTCAAAGAACTAGAAGGATACTAATACCTTATTAAGTAGAAAGGATATAGATATAAAGATAATATATAGGAACCTGCAAAAGATATTACTAATATAATAGAAGAACTCGTAATCTACTAGTAATAATATTAAGAACGAGAAGTAATACTAGAACTTATTATGCTAGCTACCTTCCCTAGTATAACTAGTTACTAGCGAGTTAGATACCTATATAAGCATATCAGGCTACTAACGGAAGCAAACCGACTAAGATAAGGGAAACCGTTTATTCGATTAGAAATACTAATAGAAGACTAGGACTCCCCTAATAAGAAATTCGGAGTACCTGGATTCTAATTACCTAGAATAGCATCTAGATCTACTATACTAAAACTACCTATAGACTACGCCTCTAAAACCAAGGAAGACTTAGTAATAGGACTCTTTACTACCTTATCCTCTGCTACTACTAACGTCTCCTTATAACCCTTCTTAAAAACTATATGCTTTGCTTTATAAATACGATCTAACTTTATAAGCGCTTTATTCACTTTAGCCTATGCCTTTTAGAATGCCTCTATTCTCTTCTAAAATAGTTCCTCAGTTTCCTCCTCCTTATTATCTAGATAATAAGATTCTATTATTAACTATTCTATTATAAGAACTTAGTAAAGAATATAAAACGGGCTATATAAGTTTAACCTATGTTAATAGATCGTATTATTAGAAGTATCATAAGAATAACGAGTACTACTAATAGCGACATACTCCCTATAGATTAATAAACTAGGCAGCATTTTATAACGCAAACCCTTAGAGCGATAATAATAATAAGGTATAACTTCGAAACTATTCTTAGTAATATTAAAAGAGCAGCAGTAATAACAAAGCGTAGAAATCGCAGGATTATTAGAAATATAACCTAATATAGTATTAGCATTATAAGTAAATCAGGAAGCATGATTAACGGATCCCTAACCTAGGACTAACGACCTACTTATAATAGGTCTTAAGGATAAGATCTTTAAAGAGGGGACCTAATATTATAACCTAGTATATATGAATAGCAACCGAACGACCTACTCGGGCGTTAGGCGGCTAGGATGGGATATTTATACTATAGGATCACGGGAATAATAGGGACTTACTCGGTATAGAAGAACTATAGTATAAGTCACGTAATAATAAGATAAGACTGAGTAGATAGTATAGATTACTAAGCGCTTAGTAAAGGTTACTAAGCGCTTATTAATAATTACTAAACGCTTACTAATACCTAGTTAGGAATTAGTAATAGGATAAAGGGACTATTTAGGACTTATATATAGTGTGACCCTGAACCTGGTTTATGGTCAGACTTCTATAGCTCTTTAGCAATTAACTTTATATTTATCCTCAGGATACTCTTAGCTTACCTTTACTATAAATCACTTATTAAGCCTAAGACTAATCACCTTAGCCTCTAAAGTTCCAATCTACTATAGCCTACGACCGACGACTCAGACCACGACCCTAGTATACTATTACTACGTTTCAATCCCTAACTTCTGTTAGCAGACCCTACTATCGCATAGCTAACCGTAACATTCTAGTATAATATATTATAATTATATGCTCTAAGCTTCTAAGATATAAATACTACTAGTCTCTATATATTCCCTTTCAACTAGCTTAGTATTACCTCTATTATAAAGTCTAATATATTAGTTTTAACCTGAATTAGACGTATAGAGTTAAAGTAACATAAAGTAGGTACCTCTATAAATAATATATAGAACTAATAAAAAGTAACTAATATCTCTCTAGTTATTACTAGCTATCCTTTAGCTATATTAGTAAGTTAATTACTAAGTAAGCTATAGATCTTAGAGTAGTTCTTAATAAATCTCCTATAAAACCCTATAAATCCTAGAAATTACTAAATTTCTTATATTATAATAAGTACTAGCTACTTAGTAATTACCTAAACTCTCTCTTATTCTATAGTAATTCTATTTACTAAGACTATAAACTTCAAGACGTTAATCTCTTCCTTATAGAATTTATACTTATTAGGGTTTATATAAAGGCTATTAGCTTCTAACTAGGTAAGTACCTATCTTATTACCTCTATAGAGGAGTTTATATTTTTAGTTAAAATTAGGATATTATCTAAATATATAATATAAATAATATTAACTAAGCCTATAAGTAACTTATTAATAAATACCTAGAAGGTAGTAGGTACATTAATAAGCCTAAAAAGTATAATATAGTATTTATAATAGCTATATTATTTATAGAATATTATTTTCTACTTATCTCCCTCTTAGATCCTTACTTAGTAGTAAGTATCCTTAAGATTAAGCTTAATAAAGTACTTTACTTAAGAGAGCTAGTCTAGGATTTTATTAATTAAGGGGAAAGGGGTATAGTTCTTAATAATTACCTAATTAAATCCCTAGTAATCTATATATAACCTTAGCTAATCTCCCTTCTTTAGAATAAATAGAATTAATACTCTTATTAAACATATTAATAAGTAAATCTACTCCTTTTATAAAGACTTATAGATATATCCTCTTAACTCCTCTAACTCGTTCTTAGCTAATAAGTAAATAAGTCTAAATAGGGGCTTAATCCTAAGCTCTAGGTTAATAGAATAGCTCCTAGTAGTTCTAAACTCTAGTATAATTCCTACTAAGTTAATATTAAATACCTTCTTAAAATCCTAGTATTCTAATAGGAGATTTATCTTAATTTCCTTAATATCCTCTAGGTAGTTAGTAGTTAATATCTAGCTAACTTATAATACTCTTATAAGTATTACTCTTACTTCGTTGTTAATTTATTTAAGTTCCTTCTTAGTTATAATATAGTAAATACTCTTTTTACGTAGAGGGAAGGTCTAGCTTAACTCCCTCTGGTTAAAGTTAGAATACTCTATTATATACTAAGGGATCCCTATGATAATATTATAATTATTAATATTACTAATCCTAAAGTTATATAAAGCTATCTACTAAATACCTATATTATTAGCTATTTAAGTAACCAATTTTTATATATTATAATTAGGTCCCTTAAATACCTATATTCCCCTAATAAGTTCTAACTTATTAACCTCTAGTTAGGTATTAGCTATAATCCTCTAATTTATAATATTCTTATTAGCCCTATAATTAATAAGTATAGTACTAGTCTTCTAGTTACTTATAATCTAGACCTATATTATTACTTTAATATAATGTAGCTAGTTACTATCCTATTAAACTATATATATCGCTACCTAATCCCCCTCTAGTTATTTACTAGGGTAGGATTTCTCTTTATAGTAGGAGTAGCTATACTTCTTATAATATAAGTACTTTAGTATGATATAGTCTTTCTTTTTATAATTATAATAAATAATTTCCTTCCTAATATCCTATAGTAAGTTCTTAATATCCTCCTAGTAGTTATTAGTGTTACTATAATCCCTATAGGTCTATCTCCTTATAGCCTTAGTTTATCCCTCTAGATTAATAGTTTAGCCCTCTAGTTATTATTTCTTATTATTAGTCCCTTAAACTCTTACTAGTACCTTATATATCTATATATTAACTATAAGTTTAGCATTTCTAGCTCTAGTATAAAGGTTAAGCTATAATTTTAGTAACTATTTATTATAATACAATACTAGAGCTTAGTGTCTAGCCTAGCTACTATATTAGCTACCTAGATCTCCTCTAGTTATTAATAGGGGCTCTCTACTCTAATCCCTTTATAATAATTAATAAAGCTCTAGTAAAATTATCCTAATTACTAATAGGCTTATTTAAGGTAGGTTTATATACTAAGGGTCCTAGACTCTATATTAGCTATATTATTAGTTAACTAATCCATTATTATTACTTAAGTAATACCTTTCGCCTTATTACTATAGTTAATAGAGAGGTATAAGATCTATTACTTTATTACTAATCCCTCTAAATACCTAGTAGTAAATAATACCTTTTTAAGGTATAATATAATCTGATTTATCTTAAATTATATATTAAAGCTAATTATAAATTAATTAAAGTTAGTTTAAGTACCCCCTTTATATTTAAATATTAGGAGGTGCTTCCCCTAAAGTTCTAATTAGTACTTCTTTGCTTTATTACCAATAACTACTTAATATATAATAGGGTTACTTACTAGTGCTAATAATTAGCTAGCCCTTAAGGCTTTAAGATATTCTTATTTATATTTTAATGAACTTTTGTTTTCTTTTCCCTTAATAAGCTAGTTTAATTTAGCGTCTATCAAATAGCTACCTAGTCCTCTATTAATATTTTTATTATTATTTTACTTAGTAGGTATCTTATCCTAGGTTTAGCTATCTAATTACCCCTAGCTAGTAGGAGATCCTAATAGTAATACTATATTTACCTCCCTAGTAAACCTATAAATAGGCACTATAATATTATATACTATATTATTCTAATAGGCTATATCCCTATTAGTATACGTATAAGAGAAGAATATATTATAAAATAATATAATATAAAGTAATAGAGTTAGTATAGCAAGGTATAGCTAAGGTTAAATATTCTTCTCTAGCCCTCTAATTTACTATAAGAGGGCTAGGGGACTTATTTAGGGGCTACCTAGTACCTCCCTATATCTCCTAACTCCTATGGACTTCCCTAATATAGCCCGATAAGCCCTTTTCCCCGCGATATTATCCTAGCTCGTGATAACTGCTAGCCTAAAACTCGAATCTCATGTTAGGCGAAGGGGAGCAGGCTGTCCACGAAGGAAATCTTATCGAAAAGATGAAATCGTCCAAACATGCCAAATCGGGAATGTGAAGGACGTCTTTGCATTGCAAACCTGGACGAAGAGTCCGCCTCCCGCTTCAGATCCTTCCCGGCAGTTTCGATCGACCAACACCCGGTTCTTGAATCGCGGCAGCCTACGAAAAAACCATGGGTTGACATAGCAACTCTATTCTGAGGTCCTACGGAGACAGTTCCGTGGGTTTCTGAAGAGCAGAGTCGCAGGTTCAACACCGAGTGTATCGGCCATGGCGAGAATTACCTCTTTGTTGCTCGGGACTGAGGAATTGCCAACTGACGGCTTTCGTGAGAGGACGTCCAAGCGACGCGATCAGGACGACGCTTTCCCGGACAGGAGCCAGCCAGAGATACCGCGAATCTCAACAGTTATCAAGCGAGGAAGTGTCAAATCCAGGGGGTCGCATCGGAGTGACGTCCGGATCGTGAAGAAGTCAACTTGCCGCCGGTTGCCGCCGTCTTTGTACGAAGCTGCGAGGAACATGCAAGTTTGGAGTATCCGTCTTATATATGAGCTCCGCTGCAGAAATTCAACTGAGGCGCAGAAAGTTATTTCCTCATTACGCGATCACGTAATGACAATCGCGTCTGGGGGTTCTCGTGCGCAGGTGTTGGATGTTATGTGGCGAACTGCCAGATTGGTATTACGGGGTTTTCTGACTGTTATATCTGTACCACAAAATAAATATGTCCCCAGAGGGTCGGGCCTGAACATCTGATTTTCGTGGGCTTCAGACCCTCATGCTACGTTTTAGGTTCTCGCCGAAGATGGACTTGTTGGTTTTGCATCCTTCTTTCTCTCTCGAGGATGATGGACTACTCGAAGACATTAAAGTCTGGGATGGGTTAATGCCTGAAGATGGAGACGGTTTCTTCCGGAGAGCTGGTTCGGCAGAGGGATCCTGACCCGGGGATCCGATCCTTGTTAAGCTTCTGGCACAGACCGGCAGCGGCTGAACTCTATTTCGACGGGGACTGACTCGCTCGTCGTTAGTATCGCAGATGTGATTGCTCTTAGCTCGATAGTGATATTGTTATTGTGCAGAATGTGAACATGGTTGCAATCGCATAGTTGATAGCAATTCTCTTATGTGAAGCATAACGCCATAGAAACACGCCCAAACCTGGCTTCGAATCGTGAATAGATCTGTGCAATATTGCAAGTTACCACTCGATGGGGTTGGACGGGATGGGCTTCTCGAAGAAAGCCGACAGCTGCGCAGCCTCCACCTGCTCGCTCGCGAACGACGGGTGATCGTCGTAGGCCAAGAACCCTGTGCCGTCGTAGCAACCCACATATTCGGCGTCCATCTCCTCGCCCTTGAGGATTGCAACGTCGACCCAGAGCAACAAATCACCTCCCTCCATAACTCCACCCGGTCCATACGCAGCGGAAAAGTCCTTCCTGAGCTTAACGTGAACTTTATCGTACCTGCCAATGTGCTCCATCTTGGAGAGGTCCAACCAGAAGAGGATCTGGGCCTGGCGGATGTAGTCCAGGCCAGGGAAGAGAGATTTTGTGACATCGTTGGTGTGGTGGCCGTTCGCACCGTTGGTGTGACCGTTGGTCCCGTTCGTCTCCGAGTGTCCGTTAAGCGAGACGCCGGTTGTGGCGCCGGGCTGCTTCCTGCCGGCGAAAGCGTGGCAGGCTCTGGAGGAGACCATGCCCTTCTCGGGGCCGGCGGTCATTACGTTAGTGACCCATTGCTTGGTGAGGCCATCAAAGTTCTCGTTCCAGTGGCCTCGCTCGTTGTCTTTCATGTAGCTGTAGTCTTGCCCCTCGACGACGAAGGAGATGTTGTCGGGGAACTTGGAAAGCCTCACTCTCCCGGACCGGATCTTGTCGGTAAGAGGTCTGGGCTGAGGGACGGAGGGTAGGGGTGACTCGAACTTGTCTTCCGGGGAGTCGGGGGTCATGCGCGATCGGTAGGCGCCCCAGTAACCGGTTTTCGAGGTGAGGGGGATGGCCTCGCCGCAGTGGCCGAAGCCGGAAGCTTGCGGCTTGTTCGACTCGTACATGCCGCGGGTGGCCGGGACGCTCACCGTCTCTCTCCAGAAACCGGCGTCGGCGGGCAGGGACGACCAGAAGGCGGCGGTCCTCGGGCTCTCCCACCATGCCTTGAAAGCCTGGGGCGAGGCCCAGTAGCTCATCCAGACCTTGGAGGGGAGGTCATTCTGCTCGAGCTCCTCGACGTGGATCGCAGCGCTCTTGATCAGTTCGTCAAATCGGTTGATGCGGGCGAGTTTTTCCGTCGAAGGGGAGTCGGCGTGGTACTGGGCTCCGAAGATGGACACCGTGAAGTGGTGTGCGGAAGGGAACTTTGAGCGAAGCATGGGTGGTTGGTTTACTCGGCGGGAATATCGGCTGGTAATGGGCGAGAGTAGCTTTGATACGCCGTAGTAGCTGGGCGTCCGGGCCCCCTGGGCTTTATACAAGTAATGTTCCATGATAATCGCGGGTGATGCTTATCCGTGATGTGCCCTCCAAGCCCACCTCCCGAAGCCATTGGTATTGAGGCTTTTCCTGACTGGAAGGCCGTGGCCTCCAAGTCCGGTATCTCTCAGCCTGCCGTAAACCCTTTGTGCATGCACGCATTTCAGGTGCGGGTGGATACACCATGGTGTATTGCCAGTGGGCAGACAGACATCTTCAACGGAGGCCCATCCATGCCCATCCAGCACAAGCCCTCGATCCTGCAAATGCCGCAAAGGAACTCAACCCATTTTTGGGAGATGCTCCCGCTGTCACATTGCCCCCGACTAATGCACTTTCATTTGAAGGTGAAGCGTCTATGGGCCGGGCTCTGGGGTTCGCGCGGAGAGATCGGCGCTGTGACGTCAAAATGAGATCAAAGGATTGCGATGTGGGTGTTGATGATGATGACTAGACCCTCGTTGAAATTCTTCAGCAATTCATTTCACAGTCTGGCAGGGCTTCTCGGCCTCGTGTTGGAGAATTTATGCGATTTAGTTGTACCCAGGACCTGCTCAGTAACTGTGCCTGGAGAGTGAAACGGTCGCTCGATATAATAATAGATCCTCGTGATAGCTTAGAAACTTGGAGCACCGCGAACATGGCATAGGTTATCAAACGGTCAAAGTCCATGTAGGCTTGGTCGAGACAGTGAAGTTTCTACTGGCATCTCTCGGGGTTGTTTTCTTTTCCAAAACTCAAATTTTTATCCTTCTCCGCGTTTTGTGCGTCAAACCCCAGCGAAATCTCTCGAAAACGACTGTCTGTTATTTGGGCATTTGCGGTTGACGACTTTGCGATTATGGGCCCAGACAACAAGCACGACGTGCTCAGATCCACTGATTCGGATAGACTCCGTCTGACTTGTATCTCTCTAACAATGACTCGAAGCTACCAGCTTTAGTCTATGATTATACCTCACGGGCGCAGGCCTGCGTGCCGGAGCACGTGCAAACTTTCGACCAGATCAGCCACGTCTTAGCCCAGCTCTGAAGCCGCGGCTCTCATGGCAACACCAATTCGCACTTGGCTCGTTATACATTGTCACCCTACGGGCCGTATTCTTTCCCCTTCCCGACTGTCTGGGACCACACACACCACTCTATTGCCCTTCATTTGCAGAGCTTGCACATCTGGTGCCAGACTACAGCCGAACGAGGATAATAAGTTGCGATTGGAGCAGCTTCAGATAATCTGTTGCTGCAAATTGACTGCGTCCTGCAGACATGAGTGTTACGCGACTGCGATGCGTGTGGTTGTGTGGATAAGACAATGCTCCGGTTCACAAAATATATTCTTCGTACAGGATCTAGCAAGAAGCCGTCCTTCGCAGCGGCCTCAATGCCATGAACCTGCAAATTTGAGTTATGTTTCGTTGAGTACGCCGCGTGCGTAAGATGGCCGGGGATGTCTGTCACTGAAATTCCGATTCATTTGGGTCCCAACCGAAGAGTGAACCATGAATCCATAGTCCGCACACATTTGCGTTTTCCCTGGCCAAGACCGCGTTAATGCGCGAATTTTTGAGTTATAAAGTCAACTTTTGCCGCACTTTAGCATTAAAAAACGCAAAGCGTATTGCATGCCCGTAAAAAAGAAAGATACCTCTATATTCACTAGAATCAGTGCTGTCAAATAGCATATACTCTGCTACAGCGCATACAGATTTTATTTTTAATCCAAAATAACGATAAGTCATCATAACATTCAAATAGGTATTTAAGATGCAGCTGAAACGTCTATATTGCTGGTTTTTATCAAAACTAAAACCTGTGTGCAGTATAGCAAAATATACACTATTCAATAGCCCTGATTCTAGTAAATATTGAGGCATCGTTCTTTTTCTTAGCACATGTAATATGCATCCCGTAGTTGATGATATAACCTGCCCTTTTATGGCTTGAAGTCGACCGGGCAGTTCGCAACGCGCAGTTGACTGGGGTTTCGGGCATTTACCGCTCAGCTGGATACTCTGAATACCTCTAAGGCACATTTATCGCAGGCAAGCATCGCCCCATCGTCGTCTTTGAGAAGAAATCAAGACATGCAAATTGTTCCCTCGAGGAACACCATTAGGCTTCCCGTTCAGTGCATCATGGCGCCGTTCTGCCAATCAGACCTTGCGATCGGCTGCATGGCCCAGGATGGTTTAGTACCAAAACCTAAACCTGTCTTTGACTTGCCTTCAAAGCTGGACGGTCACTACGAGGCCGAAATGCTATGATGAAAGACGAGAGGCCGCCAGAAGTTTGAAAGTTTTTTAACGTAAGACCATTGAGAAACATCTCTTCTGCCTTCTTACAATCAACTCTTTTCGTAGCTCAAATGACTTCAAAGCACCTCCGCAACCACGTTGTCTACCGGTGGCTGTCTGTGCGGCAAGATCAGGGTTGAGATCACCAAGAAGCCTCTGGCAGCGCTAAGGCAATCCCTCGTTCCCTTCGCCTTCGGAAGCTTGACAGACACTGATTGAATCGACTGGGCTCTGTGCGACGGTAACGATTACCGAAAGATCCCTGGAAGTGCGGTTGGCTTCAACCGTTTTGCCAATCAGCACAGTCAAGGTGACTGGCGAGCCGAAAGCTTTCGCAACGAACGGCGAACAGCGGAAATCCAGTGATCAGTCACTTTTGCGGTGACTGCGGTGTGACTTTGTGGAGTCTGGTCACGGCTACGAAAGGGCTCACGTATCTCATCGCTGGAGTTTTGATGAGCTGAAGATTCAGAACGAGCACCAGCCTGCCGCCGAGATTTTCACCTCTCAACGACTGTCATGGTTGGAACAAGTGCCTAGAGCGACTCAGAAGGAGGAAATGGTATGACAGGACTTACGGTTTTCCCGAGTAGCCCGAGGTAGCTACAAGGAACCCACGAAATTGAAATAAATTTGCACGCGTTTCATCCGACACGAGCAACTGATGAGTAACACCCCAGCTCCTTACTACCACTACCTTGCGCATGGTGATCTTTGAGGCTCTATTTGTGCACACTTGGTTCTATAATGGAATGGACTCTACGGATGTTGCATTTGAACACCCGAGACGCACTTTCGATAGGTCCCATCCTGTCTCTAGCTAGTTCTGAGTAACAAAATTAGATCCAGCCTTCAGCCGGGGCCTTGGGAATCCCAAAACGCTCGCTAATAGTAACCTAAGCCGCAACAAACATCAAGATTCTGAACGCCTTCACATCAGCCTTGTCACCAAATCCCTTGTCCAAAGCCTCCTCAACCCGAGTATAATCCACGAATCCAAGGTTCTTCACCTTCTCTCGTGTGAGCGTGTTCCGAAGCATTCGGTAGAGGGTTCCGCCCATGGGCCACACCATAGGGGCCGTTAACGAGTGCTTTTTTCTTTCGTGCAGCTCCTTCAAGACGAAGGCTTCGCTGCCTCTCTCAAGATTCACTTCACGATGAGAGCTTGCGACGCCACGGCAATGCCTTCCCAACATGGGCCCTGGTGCCGTTCGGGAGGGATATTGTCTGGTGTGTACGCCATTTTCATGCTCCGTGGGAGCTTGTTGACGTAATCGGTGAGCTTGTGGTCTAGGAAAGGTGTGCGGGCTTCGACGCTGTGCGACATTTCCGTCAAGTCGCCCAAGCAGCTTAACAGGATGTTGGGTAGAGGACCCTTGCTGTAGATGTACTGCGCCGTATGGAGAGTGTGCCACTTCTTCTGCATCTTCTCCTGAAAAGCCGATTTAAAGAATTGACGATGATATCCCTGCAGTCAAGCTTGGCCCACTTGCCGCTGTCCTTCACCCAGACCTCGCGGGTTGGGTGCCAGGCTAGAATACACGAAGTCAGAATCGTATCATTGACCTTCTTCATCGCCGGTGTGGACTCCTAGCCGTGCTCAAAAGCCCCGGCACGCGGGATGAGCAGTTTGATGTCACTCTCAGTCGACCTCTGCATGTTCTCACGCAGCTCAGAGTCGGCCACCACTGGCGAATCTGGCATGGAGAGATCCGGCTCTCGCAGGAGGTCTGGTGCGAAGAAGGCGTATCCGGCGAGGTGCTCGTCGGCGCCTTCCCTAGTCAAGACGACCTTCACACCGTTCTCGTTTGGCAAAGATGACAGAGCAAACTTTCCCACGGAGTTGAGGCCGAAGTGGTGGTGTTCGTAGTGATAAGCGCGGTCGGCGAAGTTGGCTGCGAGGTCGGTCTCGTTGATCTGCTTCTTCTGGATTTGCACCCCGAGATGCTGCCCTGTTCGCTCAGCAATGTCTGACATGAAGACGTTATTGACGGTGCTACACGTGTACGAGAGACCTTGCATACTTACCCGACTCGTCAAACCGGAATCTTTAGGAAACTCAATCGTAAAAGGCTGATTCTGCTCGTCGCGTCCTGGCTGCCAATCTTGATCCCCTCGTCTCTGACCAATGGAGTAACAATACCCGCGACCGAAGAGGAGTCGATACCACCCAAGAGGTAGGTCCCGATGGGGACATCTGCGCGAAGTCGCAGCCGAACGGCCTCAGTCAATCTTTCCCGAAGACCGAGAACCATTTCGTCTACACTGCGAGTCTCGCCCTCTGTCTGTAAAGACTCAATCAGCAAAAAGTCCTTCGGTCTTTCTGGGCGGGATGGCCTACCTTATCCTTTTAATCAGCAACCCGGTACTGATGGATTTGGATCACCCCTTCTTTTGGATATCTCCATCCAGTGACCCGGGGGGACTTTCTTGACGCCTTTGAAGAGAGATCGGCCATCTTGAATCCATCCGCCGTCCACGATGGCTCCGACGTCCCACTGGGGTTCACATCCCAAGGGCAGGAACGCCTTCGCCTCGGGTGCGACCCAGTGATGCAAAAAGCCCATAGGTACCAAAATGGGTAGTACCCAAAATCACCCACGGGTACTCTACGGGTACCCAAATTACCCATAGGTCTAGCCCACATTAAAAGCCCATGGGTAACGCAGCCTATAGGTTAACCTACCTATAGGTGGCCTACCTATATCCTATAGGTAGCCTACCTATATATAAATAACTATAGGTAGTAGTTATAAATCAATCTTAAGGATCCTATTAAAAGTAAGGTATATTTAGTATAAACTATTAGTTTATAA